>WEIS01051252.1:0-11425 GCA_013389965.1 Todus mexicanus | reverse complement strand
AAGGCAAGAAATTGCCAAAGAACCAAGAAGGAAAACGTGAGACAGATGCTCTGCTCCTAGGGTTGCTTGAGGAGGGATTGTTTAGGTCTGGAGTCTTGTTTGGGTGAAGAATGGGAGAAATGGTTAAGACAGTAGCCTTTGATATGTAGGCAATCAAGATTTAATATTATATTCTCCCTGATGCAGGCCAGCTAACAGAGCTATTTAACTATACCAAAAGACTCTGCAAACCACTTTCAATTTTTCTGTTGATGCTGTTCCACTTTGTTCAAAAGACAATATTAACTAGGACAGGAGAAAGAACAGCCTGGAGTCAAGGCCAGGTGGTACCTACAGTGGGCTGCTGAGCACTCTGTTGCCCCTGTGCTAGGTATTACTATGACCTAGCAAAAAAGGTAGAGTCTCATCTTAAATAAGGCTTAGTTTCATACTATTTCAACATTTTCTGTACTATTGCAGCACATCCTTCCTTATACATAATGTAGTCTGAATGGTTAGTATACAAGAGTCCATTAGTTTTTCAGTATTACTACTTTTTTGTATGCTCATTTGTGCTCTTCAAAGAGCAAATACATAATTTCTTTCATGTTCACCATACAAAGGACTTTCTTCATCTCTTTCTGACATGCAAAAGATAGTACATTTACCTGTAAGTGTGTCTTTTTTCGTACATTTAGAAACTTTAACACCATTCTTCTTGACTTCAACTTCTGTAAGGCAAGCAAGAGATAGCACTGATATTATAGCAGATGTGGTTCTCAGAAGTTGTGGAAATCTGTTTCTGAATTTTGGAGGCCAACAAAAAGAGAAAGAGTCAGCAGTGCATACTACTCATGAGCACTAACCCACATTTCTATTCTAACTGCAACTCCATTAGACTTAAATTAAATTTAAAATACTATATAGTGATTCTAAAAAGCAAATCTGGTGCATTCTTGTTCTTTTCATTATTTACAGATTTACTTTATGGCTGTATAGATGGCTTCAACAAAAAATAAATTATACCCATATTCACTAAATCCTTACCAATGTAAAATTACTCACATTCATAACAATTACAAAGTCAGCCCTACTGTAACAGGAAACACCTGTTCTACAATTCACTCTTGTCTTTCTGCCTCCTGGCTTGCAAGATACAGATTTTGTCAATCTTTTCATTTTAGACTCATATATTTGAAGAAATAAACCATTTCTTTTTACAAATACCTACAAATTTTGTTTGCTTGCTTTCTGGCCAAATCTGGGTGAATTTATCTTGGGTTACAGCCCAATGTAGAAGTGAAATTTTCCTACAAATTTTGTGCTTTTCACTAAAAAGAAAGTGTCCAAAACTACCTCATGGTTCTAACTCTCATCCTATATTTGAACTGCTGAACTGTAACAGCAAAAACAACTTTATGGTTCAGAAGATAGACGAATCATCTGCCAGTTTCAAGAGGGAACACATGAAGTGCTTAGTTGAGCTATTACTGTGTAAGACTTTGGATCCGCAGAAGTTTTAACAGTGTAGGAAGAACTGATATTATTTTAATGATGGATGTAATAGAACTGGTGTCTTCATTAGCTTGTTATATCTTCCTTTTTTTCCTGTTACCTTTCTCAGATATTTCTTAGGAGTTCAACTCTCCTCTTCAAAACTGCTCATTTTTGTGTTGTCTAAAATGCTGGTAGAAATACTTCCTGATCATATTTCCTTCTGAGTTACAAACTAGTGAAAATTGCATTAAAAAATACAACACAATAAGAGGTTTTCATGCTTTGATACATTTAACATACATTTACTGAAAAATCATTATGTAAAACCTGGGATAAATCTCTCAAGGAGCTTAACTTTGAAAATAGCCTTTAACAGAGTCTTATGAAACATGAATAAGAATGAGGGCAAGGGTGAGCTTTCTTCAGTATGCTTTGCAGCTTTTAGAAAGCTTTTCCAACATATTGATGCCTCTTTCACACAGACACACTATAATTTCCTTAGTTTTCATATCTGCAAAGAGTGAAATTTTCACAATTTCACCATTTTTTATGAGAAACATCAAATCTATTCTTGAATAAAAAATTTCTTTTATGGATTTATGTTGCTAGAAAAGCATCCTTTCAAATGAATAGTAAAGCTCAAAAGTAGCAGAAGATTCAATGGGTTTGTGTTTTTTTCATAAGGGCTACAATCTTATTTTTCACTTTTTTTTTACACTTTCTTATACTATCTGAAGCAGAATAAGCATTAGATTTTAGTTTGGAAGTAGATGTATAAATAAGTAAGTGAATGAATTCTGTAGAGTGCCGCATTCTCTAAGGATTCATTAGGAGTCTTTTATGCTCCAAGCTACTATACTGTAAAAGTATATTCCTGAACTCACCCCTTTCTGGTAATACATCCCCTTACAACATTCAGGTTGAATAGCCTTGCATTACAAATCCACAAAATGGATGATGAGAACAACAGAGAGACAACTATACAGGTAAAGTAGGACTGAATACATGTACTAGGAGAGAGAGAAGTGATATGTCTCCCTATCCCTGAACCTCACAGTATTTCAGTTCTGCAATGTTTAAAAATCTAGCTGAACCTCTAAAGGGATTTGCTGGTTTATGTCACACTGCTTGGGGACCACTCTTTTATATTTATCCATGCAGACCCACAGATAGGCAGTAAATACCTGTTACTTTAACAAACTGTAGCAGAGGATGCACTTTTCAGGAACACCTCCTGCTCTGTGTTAGGTAGCCTTCGTTTGGTCAATTCAAACCTGTAAAAGTTTAGTCTGGTGCTTACTGTGAAGTAAGCTGGCTAAAATGATGAAACACATTTTTCCATGCAACATCATGATGTATAAGCTTTTGGCAATTAATTACTTAGCTGTTTTCCATTGTGCAACCAATCAGAAACAAGATAAAGCAGGAAATAAGAATGTGGATCCAGGGTAGAGTGTCATATTTTCACAAGATTTACTTCTATTTGTTTTTTCTTTCTTTTAAGCACAATTTTATCAGTAATTTAAAGCTCAGTGCAGGCTCCTTATGTAGTAACATATTAATGAAAGTATTCACGTTTCCTTCCTTGTTAATAATTCTGTTATATATGTCCTCAGTGTGAAGAAAACTCTTAACATCACTTTGCAGTTCTCACACCATAAAAATGCACAAAGTGTCATATTTGACAAGCAGTATAACATGAAAATGAGCCCATTGATCACTACTAAAATTGTGATTCTTGATCACAGAGGCTAATATTGAGGTACAGAAAAAAAACATGTGCAATAAGGTTATAAAATGACCCTCACTTAAACCTTGAAGTAAGTGCTATTGACCTTCACTGGAGCTCGAACAGGTTTCAAACAATTTGATGATCATGTTTTAAAATTAGTCTTCCAGACTATGTTGAAAATAGTGCTTTTCAGGCAGCAGAAATGCTGTACTAACTCTGTTCAGCCTTCTAAGCCTGAGAGGTGAATTCTATTTGACCCATTTCGAACGGACTGTGTACTTCATATCAAAACTTATCATTATGCTCAACTTTGAGTGATTGTTACTGTACTGAGTTTGGCTGAGATGGAGTTAGTGTCCCCATAGCAGCTCTTATTGTGCTGTGAGGTTCTTGACAAGGCACCAGTGTTGTGACTGCTGCTGAGCAGGGCTGGCACAGCACCAGGGGGATGGGGTGGACAAGATCCTGGGAGGGGACACAACTGGGAGAGCTGACCCAAATTGTCCAAAGAAGTATTCCATATCATATGACATCAGCTCAGTAATAAAAGCTGGAGGAAAAGGGGAGGGCAGGGGGCATCCATGGGAGAATATGTTTATCCCCTAAGCAACCACTCTGTGTATTGAAGTCCTGCTTCCTGGGAGAGGCCAAACATCACCTGCTATGGGAAGTAGAGATTAAAATCTGTATTTTGCTTTGCTTCATGCGTGAGGCCTTGCTTTGTTTTTTTTCCTATTAAACTGCCTTTATCATAACCCATGGGTTGATTTCATCTTATTCCCCCTTGTCATGTTGAGGGGGCAGAAGGGAGAGAAAGAGCAACTTGGTGGGTACCTGGCACTCAGCCAAGGTTAACCTAACACATCAACCTTCTAAATTCTGTGTGAACTATCTGCAAGTTTTCCAAGCTGCCTTATAAGCATTCATTTGAAACATTTTACTCAACTATGATGACCTCAGATTGGTTTTATATTGTTGAATCTAGGTTTTAGAGGAGAGGGAATTATTTGGTTAATCACTGTGCAGGCAGTAGTTAGTTAGGCCACAACAAAGCTACATTACTGTAAGATTTTATATAAATATTATCCATTATATAAATATGATTCATTATACATTTTCATATGTGGTTTCATTAACGCAATGTCAGCATTTGCTGAATTAATTAATTTTATAGCCTTTTTATTCAGATTCATAGTATACAGGCCGTAAAGATCAGTTATCTCCTTTAAACGTTCTGAAAACCCATGGGAAGGCAGACTGGCTTAGATATCTGCTATCATAGCAGTAGCTGGCAATATGTATGAGCTTAGACTTGGATTATTTGTGTTAGCAGTACAAAATTCTGCTTTTTAACCACCTGGAGACTGTTTCAGTTCAGCTATTGGTTTCATGCTCCAGAAACCAAAGGATAAACAGTACTCACAGAGGACGACAACCTGATAGGGGGCAACAGTCAGCCTTCAGTTACATCAACAGTGGCAGATAAGTGTCTGTTAATTGCTCAGAGGTACAACAGCTTTGTTTTTTCCAAAGAGCCACAGGAGTTTTTGATTTGTCTGGCTCACCCCATCTCCCATCCCCCAATTGTGGGTGACAGCAGAGGCAGAGATCTCCTTAGAACTACAAGATTTTTTTACTTTTTTTTTTTTCAACTGAAACACAACCCATATGTCATGTTGTAAAAAATGTAAAATATGCTGGATCTGTAAAAGAGGCACACCAGGCCATATGCTTCAGACAGAACAGCTTGCATACGTCTAGGCCTCTACACTGACTTCAGGAACTGAAAACAGTGGCTAGTCTACTCCACACTTTTCCACTTGTTAAATTTGTTTTGCTAAATTCAGGTTTACATCTGAAGCGAGGGTGTGGGGGGAACCAGTCTTTATCAAAAGCTTGAATCTGATGATTGGTTGCTTATTTTCTGCACTACTTTGATCAGTCATACTGTGACAAAGTGGAACAATTGCAAGATTTTCCAGGATAGTTGTTCAAAAACAGATGTTCAGTCAGCAAGGAAAAGTAGTGGCCCAGTGAGATACATACCAATATACCAGGAGAATTGAGCATACCAGTGGAGGTGTGCTCTGTGCAGAAAATGACACTCTGCCTGGTTTTGCCATCATCTCAAACCCTTTCCTGGCACTTCCTAAAAGGCTAAGCAATGCTAATTCTTTTCTTCAGACCTAATTCCCACAACATTATCTTTCACACAACAAAACCTGCATGAACACTGCATTAAAGGTCTGTTTCAGGCTGGCGAATGCCAGGAAATTGTACAGTCATTAACCTTCCTTATTGTGTACAGTATTATGAAGGTCTTCCAACAGCAGGATACTTCACATACAGTATCCTATGTGGTATAAGAACTAAAATATGCACAATTAAGCAGGTTAATATTCAGTTTTAACCTCTGTGTTTTGATCACGAAACATTAACAGAGCAGTTGAAAACTTTTAATATAAGAACAGTGTAAATATTTTCACATTTTGGACTTCCTGAAAAAACAGATTGTTGAAGAAAATATTCAGAATATATCTAACCTTGCTATAGAAAATCCTTATAGAAAAGAGACAAAGAATTTAAATGATAAGTTTTTCACTTTTGTGTCCCAGACTCTTCATAAAACCAAAAGACCACTTTCAACAGTGGGCAATCCAACTTCCAAAATGCTATGTGAATTTTGAAGAATTGTTTCCTTCAATTAATGATTATCAAGTCAAGATACATTTTCTACAAGGCATCATACTGGATGACACCATGGTGCCTTCTGGCTTTAAAGCCTTATGAATCTGTGCTGTTACCAAAGTGAAATCCTAAACTCCTAACTTATGATTGCAAATTTCATTTTTGCATAATAGCTTTACCTCACACTGAATGAATATTGCTTCTTTTCCAGGAATAATAAAGCAAAGCTGGTTTTGTGTGGTTTGGCACCATTTTCCTTACACTCAGGACTTGATCAGAAATCCTCTTCCTACTGCAGCTGTGCCAGTGAAGATTTCTCCATGCCAGCTGCTTGTCACTAGGAGGTTTTCATCCTCTCCATTTACTGTCTATCTGCTAAGCTGCTTTGCAAATGGTTCCTTATTTGTTGCTGTAAAAACGGATAGTGTTAGCAAAACCCTGCTCCTTAGACTAACTTTGCAATTTTAGACTGAAATAGGTCAAAGGATACCCTTACAAACAGGTCACCTAGCAGATCTGAGGGAAAACTACCACCCTAAGAGGGATGGAGGTGTGCAGTTGCAAGCTGACTGGCTGAGACAGGAAATCACTCCAGCAGACATGCTGCATTTCTTCAGCAGGATATATGATCAGCCTCTTCCTCTGTAAAACCCATATGGTGCTTTTATATTGCCATTGAAGTTTGAAAGGAAGTATTCAGAGTGGAGCTAATCTTAACTATTAGGGAGTAAGCCCATGGATCACTAGACTCTGTCCTGAAGAGCATCTCTATATTCCCAGACGATGTCTGCTGTGCAGTAACAGCCAGTCTCAAAAATGTTTTACGCATAGCTTTGAAATGAAGACATTAAACAAAGTAACATTCTATACAGTCACAAGAAACCTGTCAGGGGATTTAACAAAATATCTCTTCTGTTTGTATAATGGTGGTCTAATAATCTCGTGTTTACCTAGATGTGTATTTAGTTAGTAGGTATTTTCTCTACACCTTTTCTTTTCTCTGGAAATGGACAGACATATAGAAAAGTGAATTTTTATACTAGACATCAACTATGATATTTATTTTCACCTCTAAATAAGATAAAAGATATTTTTGTTTCAGCTACTTGTGTGTATGCAGACACCATGCATTCCATCTGAACAAATAAATGAATCAAAACTATAAATAGCAAGCTCATTAGATATTTTTATTTTCAAAGAAGAAAAAACATTTTCCTTGTAGTTGCAGAATTCAAACAAGTTTGTCAAACCTATCTAAACAGACACTAAATCTGTCATCCTTACTAATGTAGAATTTTCTTCCAATAATACTAATTTTCTTTCAATAAAACTAATTATTATTAATTTACCATTCCATATAGATATCACAATATGTGTATTCTAAGAGGACTTAGAGTGGGGCAATTCTGCACCTCATGAAAGTAACATGCCTATATTTTCTAACACTCTCAGTAGAGTTGCGTGTCACTCACAGGACATAGATATGGGCTTTCCCGATTGTTTTATTTTAGATTTGACAAAATTTAATATTTACAGCTTCCTATGCTGTTTTGTAACAAAAAAATAGTGATGTAATAGTATCTCTCATGCACCATCCATTACATTCAAGCGTTTCAAAAATAATACCCCTTAACCTTCTGTTACATAGATATGAACATCAATTGCTTTTTGGTTTTTAATTCTTAAAAGTTGCTTTGAGAAAACAGATAAAACAAATTCTATATGCTTGTAGTTATAAGGGAAGCAGCACTTCAGCTGTGTTTTCAGAAAGGGGCACTCTGATATAGCACCCATGTATTTCTGATTCCCCCTATGCTCTCTGAACACTGACATGGTTTTATTACATTGCTAGTTCATGATTCTTATTTAATTTTTTTGTAAGTTACTATTAACAACCTTTGAAGTTTTGCTTTCCAACAGTTATGTATCTGGAAAGCAGCTGTAATTAAAATCAACTGTTAGGAAAGGAAAAAGAAAACCATGACATGAGAAAATCAGTGGCCCTAGCTGAGACACCCTAAGGTTCAAGAACATAAACTAAAGCGTTCACTGCAGTAGTGCTGAATACAACTATTCCTGTTACATCCAGGGAAAAAAACTCAGCCAGACATCATTTATGTTTCTTGAACTGAACATGACAGCTACTATGAAGTTTAGGAGGCATTCTGCTCTTGCTGCGGATGCTGAGTCATTTACAGCATTGGTTTACAGTGGTTACCGTCCCTAGCTCTCTATCCCACTTCTCTGACATAAATTTACACTCCCACAGCAGGGATGTCTGAGTAGGCTGTGAAAGGCATGGCTGCTGATGAACCATACAAGTTTACAGACTGTTATGCTAACACAAACCAGCACTGACTTTAATATATTTTACATTAATATGCCTGGCAGAAGATAGGAAGGCAGACTGCAGGAATGGAAATTGTTTCAGCTGTCCCATATTAATTAATTTTACATATGAGTCAAAGTCTTTTATGTCTACAAACCATCCAGACAGAAGCTACTGAAAGGTAATCTCTTCATCTCCATCTCAGATGGAGTCATGGAAAGACACAAGGTAATAAACTAACGTGTATAAAGAAAGAGTTAAACTTTTACTTATTTTTAAAAACAAAGATCATTGTAGAAAAGTTAGTAATAAATTAATTTCTTCACTGAGTCCAATTATAAAAGTATACCAAAAGTTTGAAGATCTCTCATATCTAAGTTAATAATATTTGGTTTCTAAGATTATTTTTCTCTTTGTGATTAACCAGAAGATTTTTTATATTCCCTCAAATTTGATCTTATGACACACATCTCCTTGGCCACCATGAGGTACAATTAATGTTGGTTGGCACTGTAATTTCTTGGCACCAAATCAAAGTTTAAGACTAGTCGAAAAGTATATTTTAGCAGATTTCCCTGCATATTGCCTTCTATAATCTTCAGAGAGTGCTAATACAATTCTGTGAGTCTCTTAAAACATGGTTTGGGGCCTCTGCAACCTGGAAAATTCACTTGCAGACCCCTTCTTTTCTCAAGTGATTCTGGATAGGCTGATGAGGATTCTATAGTAACCTTTGCAAACTTGTTGATCTTGGAAACGAACCTGAGCATCAGTCTACAACTGGTTTAGCTGCACAATTCATAAAAGTAACCAAAGCCATTCTCCTCCCTTTTGTTTGTATTTCTGTGGTATGTATGCTTTTACCACTATATGTGACACGTACTGAAAGAGAAAGAGCAAAAGAAGCTGTGTCAGGGAAGAAAGAATTTACTAGGAATTGCAGGGAGAGGGGGGCATTTATAAAGAAATCTTTTTTATTGTGCCTGTTTATGGCTTGCTTTGGGGCTTTTTTTGTTGTCAGTTGTGCTGGGGTTTTTTTATTTGTTCATAAAAGGCTTTTAACAGAGTAAGACATACTGTACCTATTCTCATTGTCGCTTGTCTGAGTTTTACCAGGCACACTCCAGGCATAGAGGAATTATTATCAACTAATTCTTCCTCATTCATGAAAAGAGATAGACCAAGGAGCATTTTTCTTTCAAATAAGATCTCCTACATAAAGTAAAAATGGAATGCAACATCTAGTCAGAAGAGTCTAAACAAAGCAATCATTGCTAAAATCTTAGTCAAAAAAATGAGTTGTTTATTTATAAATAAATTAATAGCAGTGATACAACTGAAGTGCTGAGCTCATTGTTAAAACCATACAGAGTTCATGTGGAAATGGAAGGGGACTACTTTTCGTTTTACCATGTGAAACCTGAAACGCTCTAACTTCTGTAACTCAGTTGGGAAGCTCCAGGACTAAATCTTCACATAGTTCCTCCATATTCCTTACACATTTCATATACTATGGTACGAAGTTGGGAGAATCGGTACAGCAGGAAGCATCTTTGATGAAGCACAGCAGACTCTAGCCCCACTGCATTTACTAAGAGACACAGAGACTGGACCCTAAATCAGTTCTTTACTCTTAGCCTGGTATAACATAATTCAGAGAAACAGCTTGCAGCAAAAAATTTCTCTGAAGAGACCATGCAAGCAGAAACGGTAGATATGTGAAATGTCTTCATCTAGCACAAAACTGGCAGACGTAGGATGTTCTGATGTTTCATCTGAATGGACATTGCATAGAGAGCTTCTGCCAGGACACACACAGTTCTAAGAGCAATGAAGGGGCAATAATACAGTCTTTAGGAAAAAGAAGTACAAGTACAGATTGCTGGGACCCATGGGTCATATGACCCAACTCAAAACACCTGCCACTTTAGTGAGAAACAACTGTTTTCAATTTAAAATAACACATCTGAAACAGAAAATAGGGAAGCAAAAATGAAGGCAAAATTTGTCTTCCTTGAGACAAAAAAAAAAAAGGTAATTTTTCATATTACCTCTTGGTCATAGAGAAAAACAAATAACATACACGTGTTTGCCCAAACTGTTCATTTGGCCTTCAAGCCAAAGATAGTAATATTCAAAGTGGGAAATATCTGTTAGAACAGGGGAGTGAAAGTTATTTGGCTATATTTAAAAATAAAATTTCAAATGTTAAAAAGGCATTTATTTTTTGTATTAAAAAACCCCCTCCATTACTAGGTAAAACACAGATCTACAGAAAGTTCATCTAAATCTCAATTAAGCACTTTGGAAAATTTATCTTTCAAAATCATTCATAAAGGTGGACTATAAACAAATTGATACATTTAAAATTGTGTAAC
The DNA here is from genome assembly GCA_013389965.1 of Todus mexicanus. Taxonomy (NCBI): domain Eukaryota; kingdom Metazoa; phylum Chordata; class Aves; order Coraciiformes; family Todidae; genus Todus; species Todus mexicanus. Next base: position 822 of record WEIS01051252.1, on the reverse strand, counting down.
TCATTAACATAGGTGGTAAAAAGCAGAAGTGTACTTTTGTAAGATTCATATTTGTTCTTAATTATGATAATAAAGAAAAGCATTTAGCTGTAACAGTCTGAAAAACAGTGGTGGTATGCATTCTTAGAAGACACCAAAGATTTTCATCTCGGAAGGATGTATTTTTTAAATATCTCTCATCTGGTGCAATTCAGTTAATCTCAAGACATAGGATGCTCTTACAAACTTTCAAGTCAAGGTGTATGTGTAAGCATAATTTATTAGTACATAACTCATCCAAGATTGACAGTAGACTCTGTGAGGAAAAAGACTACTCCAAACTTTCCTTGAGATTGTTGGGAGAATTTTAACAAGTAGTCTGAGGAGGTCTCCAGATCCTTCTGCAAGCTACTATTGCATAATTTTTTATCTGTTAAAGACATAGTTAAATGATTATTTTTAAACAGTGTTTCAATTTTTTCATGACGTGCAGGAAATAAAGCAGACATCAGGAACACAGACATTGAAAACTGCTATTACAGGAGTGCTTTCTCTGGATTTCTTGGAAACAACAAGGCAGCGGCAGCATCGAGCTTGGGGGCTCTGCGGCGGCTTTTCTTTAACTTTTGATTTAATTTTCAGGAAAAAAGGGTCTTTCCCTGACACGGGAAACCCAGATTTACAGCAAGGACCGGCAGAGTCGGCGCTGGAAGCTCATAGCAGTGGTGCAGCCGGGTGGGCGTTGCCGAGGGAACCGCGGCTTATGTAAACGCGGCGAAATCAAAAGCGCCGCCATCTTGAAAACAACGAGGCAGCTGCAGCAGCCTTCTTGCTGTTGCACCG
>WEIS01051250.1:896-21999 GCA_013389965.1 Todus mexicanus | reverse complement strand
AGCCTCTCCTCATGCTCCCTCTGAGGGAGATGCCTCGATGGGAGATGCTTTCTGACGGCGGCGGGTTGTGAATTGAGTCGATAGACTGAGACCCCTCAAACAAGAGGTTCCATCTGGGATTGCTTCCAGGAAGAAGCGAGGGGCAAGGTTCTGCAAAGTGTATACAATATATGTCCATAGCTCCCTGAAAAATGCATGGCTGTGTTCTTTCGAGCAGACTGACTTCCTACAACGCTGAGCTTTCAGCAAAGGCCCGGGTGTCTGCAGAGGCTGGTATGCAACCCACTGAAAGGGGCCACTCAGGATAATGCTGTGAGCCAAATATGCAGTGGCATTCGGGACTATTTGAAGCCAAAGGCCCCAGCCTGGGCCACACTTTCTATTTGTTTTTACACATTGCGAACTAAGTTTGGGTCCGGTTTGCTCAAACACACAAGCAAGCCTCTGTCTGCCTCTAAAAGGAGAGGGGGGATTGTGAGGGGAAAGTACACTTCTCAAGCAAAGGCAGGTTCAGATTATGAACCAGCTTTTCATATTAGCAGGAAATACTTGATCCTCCTGCACCTTCATTCGGCTTGGCCCACAAGATGGCTTTGAGGGGAAGCAATCCCCAAAGAAAATATGTTTCATGTGGAGAAGGCAAAGCACAGCCTGTACCTGCAACCGATTTGTAAATGAAAGATACTTAGATCAACATTTAATACAAAATATTCTTGTTAAACCTGTTTCCCCAAAGATGCTCCAGACATTATTGTGGTTTGGTGGAGCTCTGGCTGCCCCAGGGGTGCTGATGGGTGCTGAGCTTGATGCTTGTGTTGCCTTTAAGCCTCATCTATGGCTTTGTGAAGAGATTTCTGTCTCATGTTGTATTGTGGATCCTCCAGTGAATTTTTGCAGCTGACTTTTCTAATAATAGTTAGAGGCTATGCTCAAAAATATGCTGAAACAACTTCATTTTTAGCCTGAAAAGCAGATGTCATAAAGGTGACAACCAACAGTGAGGAAAGAACTTTACTAGTTATTAATCACAAGTTATTTGATTCCAGAGTGACCTGATTTGGTTCAGAAGTGACTCCGAAGTGGTAGGATTTAGCCTAAACCTAGGCTGAGGTCAATTAAAACTTACAGCAACTGTTCATCATTTACCTCCCGTTCCTTTCTCTCTCCACTTGATGTTTTCATAGAGGTCAGGAAGCAGGAGCTCTGAAACACTGGAGTAAAGTCTATATCCATAACACTGCTTGGAATTAAAAAAATGAACCCCAAACTGTCTGAAAGTGTGTATTCATAACACTGTTCCACTGTGTCTGGGGGAGTGAAAAAACCCAACCCGTTCATGTCAGAGATAATATTGAAGTAAATCTGCCTCTCTCCACTTCCAGAGCTGCAGTTTCTGCCCCACAAGAGTTAGAATCATAGAATCATCAAGCTGGAAATGACCTCCAAGATCATCAAATCCAACCGTCTACGGGAGATTATCATAACCAGTTGCTTTACTCTCCTGGGTGGTATCGATTAGGGTGTCTACAGGGCTCATTTTGCCAGTACAAACTGCATCTCTAGCAGGGGAGCTTTCGTGCAGTATCCTCACGCACCAAACTTGAACAGTACTGTAGGTGTCTGTTGCCTCAGCATTGAGCATCTCTGGAGCCCTGGAGGGATGGTGGCCATCTGGTGTGCTGCCTAGTGCAGGCTGTTACTGTGCTGACACGCAGGGGACAAAGCTGTCTCTCTTGGGGGAAGACAATTTTTAGGCTTGGGGACTAATATTAGGCATTTGTGCTCATTGAGCTGCAGACGTGACCACAGGAAGGCAAAGTTTTCACAGAGCTATGAATATTGCAGAGGTTGTGGTCAGGGTGAGGGTTTCAAAGCAGAGGCAGACAGCAGGGAACCATCCTGCTCTGCTCTGCTGATTACCCAGGACAGGTACGGAGGAAAGCAGCAGAAATGTCTCCTGTCCTAGGTAAAGGGAAGGTCAGCATCTAGTTTGGACTAGACATCAAAGTCCTGACCCCTGGAGAAGTCCTAAGCTCACCTAAAATTGGAAAAATTAAAACAACAGACAAGACCTATGGTGCACTGAGTTTCTCACAGTTAATAAACACCCACCAACGGTGCTGAGATCACCAAGCGTTTCAAGGACATGTGGCTATTTCTTCTGTTTTGTTTAAAAAAACCCACCCAAACCCCATACCCCAAACCACAACCCTACAGCAAGGACACATGAAGCAAAGGAAGAGGAGCCCTCTCGGTGGTTCAAGAGCTTTAACAGTATTTCCCGTCATACTTTAAAAAGAACTGATTGAAAGGAATGGCTTTAAAACAAATAACAGGTCACATTTAGGGGTCTTCAGCCCAAATCCTTCAGCACTGTGGTGGTGCATGACAAAATCTTTACCTCCATAAACAAACAAAAGTATCTGGAAGGAGCATTTTCCAACTACTGCTGCCATGGATTTGCCTTTGCGAGCAAAAGCAGGATGCTGCAGCAGTTCTTTCTTATAGCAGGAGACCCATAACTATCATCTGTAGAAGTTACTTTATTTCCCATCCTAAAAAGAATCGGTGAAAGCTGATATTAGGGAGGAGTGAGACCAAACCTACTTCAAATTTACTCCAGGTAAAAAATCTCACCCTGAAATCTGGAGCTGTTCAGAAGCCAGACAGGTTTTGAGTGGATTGCAGGAATATAACTCACAGTGATGCCATCTTTTGCCAATGCTGTAACTTCAGCATCTAGAAATTTCATGTTCTCCTTGCAGTGAGGTCTCTCCTCAGAAACTGAGCAGCCCGTGAATCCACAGGCAGGGGTTACCTTCCCAGCTCGCTTCTGGCCAGTGGTGTCGCCACAAATTGGGGCTTTTCTGCAGGCATTTCTCATTTTCCCATCTGTAGAAAAAGGACAATGATTCCTGTCCACTTCTGCAGAGCCCAAGGAGGCCCCTGGATGGAAAGCTGTGTAGAAGGAAAGCAGATTTTCCCATCCTGGTGAGGATGCATTATGGACTCAGCAGTGTGAGCTCAGCTGCATTTGCAAGGAAATCTTCAACTAGAGTTGAAGCCATGGTCTTGGACTGAAACAAAGCACACCAAACTGACCATGCAACCCTCAGATGAGGGCTTTGGGGTCTCTTTTTCTCTGCATTTGAGCATTTTTCTGGAACTGGTGGATGGTGGAGAGCATAAGTTATCCACAGCAGTGTGAGCTCTGCCTCAGAGCTGGTCCCCAGGGGTACCCCAAGGCTGCTTTCAGCCTCCTGCCAACCCCAGGGCAGGAACTGAGCTGCTGTCATCAGGTTTTTGAAGAGCATGAGTTCATCTGCTTTCCCAGCTTGTTATGAGATTGGCTAGAATGCAGCCTCATCACCGAACAGGGCAAAAAGAAGAAAAAAAACCCACCAGAGAACCCTTTCCTTTTTCTTCTCCTGCTCACCTGCACTTAGCCCTTATTTGTAAACAGCTTCCCATAAACGCAAGACTTAAAAAACACAGAGGCATCCTTAAAGGGGGGGAGGGGAGAGAGGGAGAAGAGAGAGAGAATCTGAATCATGTGACTTCAAAATCTGGGACTTCACTAATAAACTGTCAGATTTGGTGAGATTCCAAAGAAAAGCATGGGAATCTGCTACGGGACCCAACGGCACTGACCCTGCCCTGCCCTGAAATGTCTTTGTGCTGCAAGATTCTTGGCTCTGGAGGGGGACCCTGGGCACAAAGATACGGCCGATCTGTTACGGACCGTGTGATTGAAGTTATAAGTTGAGCCTGCCTCAGATGCAGTGTCTCCAGGGTCATTCAGCTACTCAGATTTCATACCATCGCTGCCCAAACCTCTCGATTTTCTCTAAAATCAGATCACATGGAACTTCCATGGCACTTGGGAACAGCCTCTCAGCCAGTCCGCAGCTTTCCAACACACCTCCCGTCATGCAGCTGGCCGTGTAGAACTCTGTACAGATTTGGAGGGCTATGGAGCAGCTATTTCCTGGAATTGATGTTTAGTTTCCCAAGAGCAATCAAGAAACCCCTCTGGCTAAGGGCTGTAGGGCTCTGATGATATTCTGGCATAGAACGCTCCAGGAAACACAAACCTATAAACTCGGTGGGTGCATTTGGGATGCCGAAAGCAGGTGTGTTGGTACATAAGTCCCTTGAGAGCTTGTCTGATTGTCCCCAACTCTCTCCTTACCTTCACCTGCCTTTACCTGCTGGAGAGTTGTCACCTTCTGGGTGTACCAGACCTTCCCCAGGAAGCCAGAAACTGAGGTCCACCTGCTTCACAGCAGGTCTAAAGCTCTACTTTTCTGCCCCATAGGGTGGAGAAAGAGGAAAGGAAAAGGAAAAAAAACACCCTGTTTTTAATGAGAATGGTAATAAATACATAGCAAGGAGCACAGTTTAGTAAGTTGAAGGAGGAGTAGACAGCCTGAGATGCTGCACAGTGGCTCAGCCGCCAGACTCAGATCTCTCGGTTGTTTTTCTTTTCCAGGAGATGACTAAAATAAATCAGTTCAGTCATCCCAGGAGCTGGGAGCAAATCTGCAGATCTCTCAGCCAACAACCCTGACCCTTGGAGTCCCACTGTCCTTCTGGACCCAGAGTCCAGGGTTGCTCAAGCATCAGCTTCCAGGAGCACTTCCAAGGAATGGTGACTTTGCTGGCAAGGAACAAGCTGCTTCAAACTGAGGAACTTGGATGCTTCACTGCAAAAACAGCGGGTCAAGTTTAAGGTGAAATTCTTGGCCCCCTGCTTTTGTTTCTGATGATGTTTGTAGGACAAAGCTGCACCCTCCTACAGATCCCTCCTCTCCGCATGTAGCTCATTTGCTGGACACCACCTGCCCGAAGCAGCGTTTGTGCTTCTCTTTGCCACCTGGGATGTGCAAGCAGTTAAAGATCTGTTAGAAAAAGCAACACCATTTTGCTTTCTTTTATTATTGAGAAATCAAAGACCTCATGTGACTTTGTAGATGACTTAACACATTTATCCACCAGGAAGGAAGTTGAGCTGCTCGCTTCGCTTTTCAGTGGGGCGGCTGCTGCAAATTCAACCTCATTAACTCACAGCAGCGCAGAGGGATCAGAAAATGACTGCCCAGGCGACCACTGAGCCCCCCAAATGTTGCTTCTTCAACATCAAGACGGTGACAATCGCACTAGGGATCTTCCACATGGTGAGTTACAGGACCAAAAGGGGACGCAGGGAGAGGGAGACGAGAAAAGAGAGGCGGAGGTGTAATCTTTGCAGAAGGCGTAATCATTGCAGATCACAAGGTTTCCTGACTATTGACTTTTCTGTGCTCCCAAAAGAGAAAACCCAACAACTGCAGAAGGACAGACAAAAAAGGGAGAAGGTGGCGGGGGGGAGCAGGAGGAAATTTATTGTACTGGGAGTGGTTTTTAACTATTTTTTTTCCCTGGCTCTACCAACTGGAGCTCATGCAAACTCACTCTGCTTCCTGTTTTTCCCTTGCAGCTTAATGCAGGAGCTCTTACTCGCGCAGAGCTGTGTAGCTTGACCAGGGCTCAGCGCCGCTACCTGGACCTGTTAGAAACTGGGTAGCATATTGGCAATGGAAACTGTGCAAGTGCTGCAATTGGGGATCACTGGAGAGAGGAGGGATCTGGGCCCCAGGCAAGCAAAGGTTGGGTGGGAAAAGCTGTGTCATTTCTCACTCTATGGCCTGTTGGACACTATATGCAGCGTCTTGGTTTCTATTTGTTTTGGTGGCCGTGCTCGGCTGCCAGGCAGCTGGTGTAACTGCTCGAGGGTGGGTGCAGATCACAGCGAGCAGAGGCAGCAGAGCCCAGAGGGACATTTCTTCCACACCACCTGGGTGCACAGAGGTGTTTTCAGGTGGCGTTAAGTCATACTGAGGATGTGGTTTCTTGCACAGCAGAGGCACTTAAAATACTTCCATCTGCTGCACTCGCTGTGCGCGGTCACGGGTTGGGAGCCTGCAGGGTGCTAACGGTTAACGGGGGCTCTTAACCTGCTGCTTGCACAGAAGTGGAGTGTGGGGAGCTGTACCCTGCAAATACTTGCTGGGCATGGCAACTGGGGCATGAGAAGGACACGCCATGGTCCTCCTGCAGCACTACTTGGCTTTCCTGGGGCAGCAGGAGCAATCCAAGCTGCCTGAGCAAAGCCTCACTGCACCATAGTCTCCTCCTCCTCCACACAAAGCTGAAACAGCCCTGACATGTTGGTTTAATGGGTTTGACTTCCACGATGCCACGCCTGCACACGCTGGTGGATGATTCACCTCATGAAATGAAAAGCGAAGAAATCGGAAGATCAGCTTAGCTGATTCTTTGGATAGCGACGTAAAGGGGAAGCTTTCAGTGAATGATAAGATTTTGTGGAGAAAATCCATATTTTGGATCTGGATCCCTCAGCTTTTCAACCCTGCTGTTGCTGACCCCTCAAAGGGTGACCAGCACTGCAACACCAGAGCCTGCAACTCCCCACGTCCCTGTGGGTCCCACTATGTCTATACCTACTGGATCATCTCGGTGGGTTTCTTTTACACAGAACCCCTTGGAAAACCATTTAATTTTTGAAGAAGGCTGTCTTGTCTTCTTTAAGAGACAATACAGAATAGCAACCACTTTTTCCTGCCTCTTCTCCACCTTTTTGACGATGGAGCTTTAGCTGGGCGGAGAAAGGGAAAAAGAAAAAGGGGATTTATAACTCAGCAGTGACTTGGATGATTCGCTACATCAATACTGTTGGTTTGTATCGGTGTAAATTATTGCTGAGGGTCCCAGTGATGAATCATTGTGATGCTGGGTGATGGTAATGCCATCAAACACAAGCTCTCAGGCTTTGTGGTGATGTCTTGTCCTCCTATAAATTAGATTTGTCTCACTGCTGATCTCTCCACAGACAGTTGAAATAAATCATGGGCATTCTCAAATAAGCGGGGAAGGAGAAAGAGGGGAGCGAGGAGGAGGCAGAGTTGTGTGATTAGGGAAGCTTCACTGGGTGATGTGAGGTGATTTGCAGGTGACGTTCAAAGAAAGCACAGAGGAATTTGTCCTGCTCATCAGCTCCTCCCAGACACGAACAGGCCTCAAGATATTTGACATGAGCTTCAAGAATAAGGCTGGAAAGTCGCTTCTGTGTGCACAGCATGGGCAGAAAACCTGTAATTCATTTGCTCCTTGTCCTTGATTAAAGCCAAAGGAAATCTTAGAAAGCAGCATGTCTGGCCTCAGTTGCAGACAAACTCTTCTCTTTGGCAGCTCAAGGAGTAGAGTCTTATCTCTGGGACTTCTCCCAGATCCAGTCCTCACCTGTGGATGTGACTCCTGTTGGTACAGAGCTATGATTCCTTGTGCTTTCACCAGACTGTGGCTGACCCAAGACGTTCAGCAGTCCCTGTGCTGATCCCTCATCCTCCTGGAGCATCTCTGTTGCACAAACAAGACAGGGAGAAGGAGGCAGCAGGAAGGAAAAGATAAAATGTTTTGATAGGAAACCAAATGGGAGCTATGATCCTCCTCACTTCATCCTACCCTGCCACAACAACCATGTTTAAATTAAAGCAAGAAAAGGTAAAGTTCTGGAAGCAAAATATTTATGTGAGGTGCTAGCTGCTTTTGAAGTGCTGGCTGTCACCCGCTTGCGTGCACCGCTGTCAGAAACCTCCACAGCACCCCAATGCACTGTCGGAGCAGCATGTCACTGTCCCAGTGCCTCCTGTTCACTACGGCTTCAAGCTCTGCTTGCAGAAACACTCGGTGTGAGAGAAAACAAAAGGAGCAGCTATCACACCAAGGCCGTGTGCATGAAGAGAAATTATGTGGAGATAGTCAAACCACATATACTTCAGAAAAAAAAAAAGAAAAAGAAAAAGAAAAGGCACATGACACAGTCTCTAGCAGCAGTTTAACCCTACTCCAGCTGCAGCAAAATTATTCACCAGGGAACGGGGGTTGTCTGCACCATACTAAGATTCTAATTTGCAAGACACTCCCCGTTAAGCTGCCTTGCTTTAACGATTGGCTCTACCTCAGTCCTACACTTCTTGGTGAAGTCACTTCATTTCCCGGTGCTGCAGATCTGTTCCCAAGAAATTCGAGGCAGTTCTTTTCTATAGAGGTGGCAACAAGATGAGCGGTGTCCTCCAAAATGTGCAGCTGTAGGAGGTAAAACCAGGAGGGCTGGCTAGGAAAGGGGCTGGGAGATGGCAGAACATGAAGGGAGCTGCAAATTGAGTGCCTGGAAGTGAAATAATGTCCTATTTTAAGCCTGCCTCTCTCCTGTCATGACATAGCAAAGAGAAAGGGAACTGGATGCTTGCCTGAGCAGTCCTCTCTGTCTGAAATGGGAACTTTTTTGGTGTCTTCTGGCGCTGAAGTGAGTGAGAATCTTGAGTGAGAATATAGACAGCCTTGTGGAGCAAGGAGTGCCAGGCAGACACCACATCAATCTTCCTCTGTCGCCTTCTCCAACTGAGGCGAGCGACCCACCTGTAGAGGTTTCATCACTTTGTGTGTATATTCTTTACAGGAATACATGAGATTGTCTCATGCCAGGCAGCAGCATGTCAAAGCCAAAGTCAGATGGAGAGGCATCCTGGTCCTCACACAGCACTTGTGATGGAGAGCCAAGGGAAAAGCCCAGAGGCTGTTGTTTCATCTTGTAGCAGTTCAGTGGCTCATTCTTTCTATGCAAAAGCCTTTTAAAATGGGAAGTTTAAACCACTTTGTACTTTAAAGGTCTTCTCCTTAAGCTTTCAGGTTGTCCTTTGGTTTTCTCTCCTGTTTGTACTTATTTTACATGCCTACAGTTGGTCTGGTTGTGTGGCTCATTTCAGTACCTGCAAAGGAACCAAGGCCTCTTTTGTTCTACTCTTCCACTCTTTGACAGACATTAGAGATTGTTCTTCATACTGAAGTTTAGCCTCTGGCTGCAAATCCATCTGGGACGGGAGCATTTGGGATTTGCTGTCCTGCTTTCACTCACTTGTCTTTCAGGAATTAAACTGGTATTTAGAGCTCAGGTCATTTTGCTCAAGCCTCTATTTAACGGAAATCCAAAAAGGCAATTTCTTCCTCTGTTTTCCATGCTGGCATTTGAGAGCATTGACCAACAGTAGCAATAAGGGAAGTGAAATCTCTTTGAAAGCATGGACATGAAACATCTCAGACAAGTTAGGGCACTTGAAGTCAGCATGTGATCTCCATGTGGAGTTAGTTACGAGATCTGTTGCATCCAGGGCAGAGACCATGAGGTGTAAAGAAACTTCAGATAGGCACAGCTTCATCCTTGACAAGGTCCAGTGCTTCCATGGGACTTTAAATGCTGCTACATTAAACTGAATTCATGCTATCTTGCTTGTGTCCCTGCGTCATGAGATCTAGAAATTTCTCCTCTTCCTATCAGCCTCATGAACATAGTTCATTTCCTGCCTGGTACGAAAAAGAAATAAATAAATAAAGCAGTAGAGCTGTCGAACAACCTGATACCAGATAGGTCAGGAGAAAATGCGACACATCCTGTCCTCCAACTCAGACTCTAGACAGTATTTTAGATTCAGAGGGAAAGCTCATGGTAGGACACAGGGTCCCAGACCCCAGTGCAGCAAGAGCATGGCTTGGTGGATGCTGATTCTAGAAGCCAAGGGCTCTGGGGGATGTGCTACAGCTCTTTTGGAAAGTTTGCACTTGCAGCACAGGAAGTTGATGAGTTTGGTTTTGAAAATAGTTTCTAGGTCTTCTGCAGCTAAGACAGAGACAGCGGGAGAGTCTGTGTTCAGTTCCTGTCTCTGCAGCAGGCCATCCTCCAATGCTTCCCCATTTCAAGGGCAATGCAAAGCCCTTCTCTCTGTGCTTCTTGGTTTGGTTTCCTTGCAGTGCAGCCCTAGGACATCTGACTCTATGTGAGTGCTGCCTCAACTCTGTCTGGAACTCACATGGCACCTCCAACCATTGCTCTGCAAAAGACAGAAGACACCCTCTGCTCTGCTCACGACCCGTCAGGTTGGCCTCATCTCCCTGCAGTTGCTGGTTTTGTGTCATTTCCCACACACAAAGATTGCAAACACAAGCTCACACCACAACCGGTCTGGTTCCTCCTCGTGCCTGCATCACTTCTTTAAGCGGCTGTTGAAATGAAAAGCTCCTACAGCTATTGTGGAAGAGCCTTCTGAGCTCTGTGGTACCCAAGCTCAGGTTGATCTTGGTGGTAGATACAACTTTGGTTCCTACATCAGTGTGGGTTTTAGATGACTCACAGATGGAGGCTGTGCAGGCCAGATAAAATGGTTTCTCTCATTCATCTCTTCATGACAACCTTGTTTTTCTCGATGATACTTTTGTTGATGGTTCCTATCCCTGGTGCTCCCACCACTGGACCTGGCGTTGATGGGGTGAAGCTGGAGAGTCACACTGGCACAGCTTTCTCCATTTTTTGCACACCTCAGGACTTCCTCTCCTTACTCCATAGAATCATTTAGATTGGAAAAGACCTCTAAGATCATCAAGTCCAACCATTTACCCTACTCTACCAAGTCCATCCCACAGCTTGCTAAACTCAGAATGAACTCAAATCTGGGGTTTGATCATCCAATTGAGAAGCTCAGAGAGAATCATTTTGCTTCAATATGAAGAAAGCACATTTGGGAGCTTTTCTCAAATAAATGAAAGAAGGAAAATGATATTTTTGTCAATGAAATTGTATAGTTAGACTTACAGAGAGATGGTTATCCTTTTCGTGTTTCTTTTTACTCTTCAAAATACTATTATATTTAGCTCAATTCTGAAGCAAAATGCAATTTTAAGATGCAAATCCAGGACTTTCTGGAGAAAAAGTGTTGAAATGAAACTCATTAATTTTGTAATTTCTCCATCCTCCTTCAGAAGCTGGCAGAAGAAGACAGGTTAAACCCAAACCATTAATAAGCTGATAATATTTGCCTCAGTATTTATTGTACAGGATTTCAAACCCTTCATGACTGTCTCACTTGGAGACCCATCCTGCAGTTAGGACAGTGGCTGTTGCATGCTCCCTGGAAACAATTTAGTCAAAAAGAAGCTGGCCCAAGGCCCACTGAATTGTCTTTTGCTTTTGTTCCCCTAGGTTATGAGCGTTTTGCTGCTGATTGAATACTCCCTGGAGGTGGCAGGCGGGAAAGGCTTTTGCAAAGACCTGGACAAGGATTACTACAGAATTGGTAGGTCACCGGGATGCTGGAAAGCTGCAAGGGTCTGTGGGATGAGTCCTGCACTGGTCCCTCTTTCTTTTTCATCAAACGAAATTGGAAATTGGTAGTCAGAGCAGAAGGGACAAAAGGTCACACCCAGAGAAAAAAAAATCATCTAGGTTCTAAAGATTTGAATTTTGGTTTAGGCCATGGCTAGGTTGGCTTTTTGGGGACCAATGTGGAGCCTGGAGAAGTCTTTATTTCAGTCGATCAGATGCTGAACCCAAACTCTTCAGTAGCCTCGTACCCCTTCAGCCTTCCCACTTCCTCTGCAACACATTTTGCATTAATCTGACAATCTTGGTTTCCCCATCTCTTCCTTTTCACCAGCTGCAGATCAGTTAAGCCCTACACACACTGCTGATTTCCTTCGTGTTGGGCATTTTCCAGGAAAACACTGAAGTGTGTGACCAGCTCCTCAATGGACCTACTCTGGCCAGTGATCTCGGGGTCCCAGAGTGGGGAGAAATCATAACCCTACATCCCATGAGTGCATGGGCTACCTGACGTGGCCACCAATACCCTGCCCTCTATGCCATGGAACCACCCTCTTCTTGTCGTAAATGATACCATGCAGGAGTCTCCTACCTCACAGCTGAAGGCATTTCCAAGAGCCACACCAGTCTACTGGTGTCTACTGCTAGTCTACTGCCCTTTCCCTACTATCCTTTTAGCCCCCATTCCCAGACTTTCCCAATCCTTGGTGGTTTTTGCAGAACATTGGTTGTCTGGAAGCAGCAGCCAGGCTGCTTAGATCCCACAAACAACCACAAGCATCACATTCATCATGGCTGATGGCAATCCTACAACTTGAGCTCAGAAGTAGGTTCCTCTTTCAGAGGCTTTGCTTTCAGAGGCCTGACAGATAGCTCACGTGGGGTGCCACCTAAAAGCAAATAACTCCCCAAACCTCAAATATTACTTACCCAGGCTACTTCTGCGTGAAGCTCTTTGGAAGCAACAAACGCAAGGTGCTTTCTCCTTTTCTTAGTCACTTTTCGCTATAAAGCCACAAGTGGAGATAACCATTGTCAGCTGTGTGTGGAAAGACAAAAACCAGGCTCCCGTACCTTCCAAGAAAGCTCAAAATCAGAGAAAGATGCATCTCACAGCAGCAAGAACTTGCTTATTCCCTGTTTTTCCAGTGTGCAGAGAAAGGTCCCCTGTGAGTGGAGGGAAAAGGAGACCAAGTGCAGTAGATTCCTGCACATTCCAAACTCACTTGTCTTCAGGGTAGGAGTCAGACATAGTGGAAAGCACCACAACAGGCATAGTCATTGTCTGGGTGAAGATGTTGCTAACAGATGGGTTTGCTATTCTCAAAAGAGCCCCGCCAGGGTTTAGGAGGCCCCACTGTCACCCACTAAAGCTGTTTAGAAAGGCGTCAACAGTGAGTGGAGAATGGAAATTCTTATAGTAGAAGAAAGGGAATGGAAATGGAATAAGAATGGAAATTCTTATATTTGACCTTGTAGCAGTCTTCCAGCCTTCAAGTATCTGATAGGGACCTACAAGAAAGCTGGGATGGGGCTTTTTACAAAAGGTTGTAGTGATAGGATGAGGAGAAATGGCTTGAAGCTGGAAGAGGGGAGATTTAGACCAGATATTAGGAAGAAATTCTCCACTCTAAGGGTGGTGAGACCCTGGCCCAGGTTGCCCAGGGAAGCTGTGGATACTCCATCCCTGGAAGTGTTCAAGGCCAGGTTGGATGGGGCCTTGAGCAACCTGCTCTAGTGGGAGGTGTCCCTGCCCATGGCAAGGGGGTTGGAATGAGATGATCTTTAAGGTCCCTTCCAACTCAAACCATCTTATGGTTCTGTGAAATTTGGGTGAGTGCTACTAACAGGACACCAAGCAAGGGTCTGCTGTCGTGGTTCACATCTTTCACATGAGGTATCATTTCTAAAGTAATGCAATCTGGGTTGGTTGGAGGCTACTTTGCTTAGTTGTGGTCCACAGAGGTCCCTCTGCAGCTGTGGCTCAATTCAACATGTAGACATGCACGGGGAATGCTTTGGAAAATACTTCCTGCAGATCTTTCCCGTTAGGGCAACATCAAATAAATCAAACAGGCTCTAAAACCCAGCTGGATTATAGGTGGTTGGGATCAGCTCAGCATAAGTAAGAGAATCCAGTTCTCCATTTCTGTAATTTATGTTTCTAGTTTTAATTTCACAGAAGAAAATTGAAGAACATGACACAAGTGTGACCTCAAGGTCTTCCTCCCTTTGGTTTTTTTTAGGGGTTTTTTTGTGGCTTTTTTATTTATTGGTTTCTTTTGTGTTGATGTACCTGTTTTGGACATGGACAGTTGAAAATATCTATTTCCTGATGGTGGAATATCCACATGAATTCTAATATAGTGTCCTGAACTGCTGCAAACCGACCATGATATTTTTAATTCAGAATACTTTCCCACAGACACAGTTATGTAAAAACAACCAATTGTTTCTCATAATTTATTTAAATTTTTTTTGCAGAAAGATCATCCAAGGCCAGTAATTTTTACTTTTCTTCAAGTATCTAAGGAAAATATTCTTTAAAGACAAAGAAACAAAGCCTTGAGACCGATTTTTTCCGATCATTTCCGTATGAAACCATTATACGCTGTCTGAGAGAGACGTGCGTTTCTGCAGATCTGGAAGGTTTTCTTTAAGAATAGAACCAAGTGAAATTGGCCCCGTTTTTTAACAGCCCCCCCTCTTCCCACACAATCAAAATAACAGGTCTTCTCCTTCCCCGCCCCCCACTCCCTTCCACCGCCTCCTACACAAAAAGGAACTTTTTATAATGAAATCCCCAGCACTTCCACTTGGCTCCTCTTCCCAAGCATTTCAAAGGGCTCTGCTCAGGAGATTGTGTTTTCTGATTATAGCTGGAATAAACACAGCGCAACCCTTCTATTTTCAGAAGCGAGCAGGGGAAGCGATACGGCGAAGCGGCACAGAAAGTTCCGTTTGACTTCCAAACCCAGATGGAAGAGTTGGAGAACAATTTGAGGAGAGGTTCTGTCGATGCCCTCAGCATCTGCTGCTCTATTTGTAGATCCTGCCGGATTAAAGCACGGCTCGGAATATAGAATTCTAACACCGTAGTGGTGGCCCAAGAATATAAACAAGGCTGGGTTTATGGGAAAATGTTCCTCACATGACACAGGAGGGGAAAAAAATACTTATAGGAGTTCTTTCTAAGGAAACAGAGCTCCCTCAGGACTTCTCAGCAGCACGTTTGGCTACCTTAAAAGGAGGGTGTGGGATGGGCTTTGCCTTCCACAGGTATGGTCAGAGAGGGGAAGGAGAATTGGGATTGTTGTAGGGTTTTGCGATCACGAGGGTAGTAGGAAGGATGACTGGGTTAGTTGCTCATAGATGGAGAATGCTCTGTCCCTTGCAACCTACAGGTGCTCAAGGATGGTTCAAGATTCCTAAATCCTGCCTTTTTGGAGGGTTTTTTAAGTAAAAAAGACACAAACACTCATTGTAGAAAGGCCAATGAAGCATGGAGGGAAAATACTGAAGAGACTGAAAAATTGGTATCTTATATTTTTGGACAACAGATGCTGGGCATGGAAAGAGCCTGTTAGTCACAATAATCCAGTCTCTAGGATCTGCTGTAGAGTGGGATCCCCAGGGATCTACTGATTCTGGAAAGTAACTCACCACTCTGCCAGCCCTTGGAAAATATTCTAGGTGGATCTGGCCTCTCTACAACAGGTAGCAAGTTCCCATCTCATGGAGGGTTTGCACAGACAGGGCCAAGAGCCAGCAGCTACCGCTACCTAAGGGGCTCACTCCCTTAGCCCGCCTGCCAAATGAGCTCCCACAAAGGGAGAAGTCGTTTTGTTTAAGTAAAAATCTTTGATAAGCGAGATCAAATCTGCTGGTACTAAACCATCTCTGGAACAGAGAGACCTGCTGTCAGCAGAAAGGATGATGGCATTTGCTGTGAACAAACAGGAGGCAGACAGCGTGGGGAAAGTTGTTTTCTCTTGGCTTTCCTTTTCTTTCCATCCCTTTGTGCTTGTAGGATTGCAGCTCTTTGTTTCTTTGTTGTTTTGTTTAGAGGGGTTTTTTGATCTTAGGTTCTGCTTGGAAAATTCAGCTGGATTCTGCCAACAATTAGCCCACAGAAGCAACAGCTAGTTGCCCAATTAATTAGCGAGCCTGCCGAGAGAGCTGGAGCATGAGATCGTGTAGAAAGAGGCAGAAAACCAGAGCTGCCTTGAATCTGAGGGAGCACGGTGCTGAAGAGAGAAACCTTCTTTAGGGTGAGCTTCTGGTGGGTGGTTATGGGAGCAAACCCAGGGAAAATGGCTCCAGGCAGTTTGGAGCTTAATGGGACTGGGACCGACTCCTTTTATTGCTGCTCCTACAAAGACCAAGTCTGTCTTCTTTGTTAAATTCTTTTTTGTTTGGAGTTTATGTTGTCCTCGTGCTAGGTTTTGGTTCGTTGTGCACCAGATTACAACCTTGTCTCTACTCTCCTGCTTCTGAAAGGTGGGTTTGGGCTTCTGCCTTGAAGCTCAGGCTCTTCCCTCGACCCCGGTGAGCTGCAGAGCTGTGAGCAGCCACTTCTGCAGCAAAGTCCTTTTCCCATGGCCCTCTGTTCTTGTCCAGGGTTTGCTGGATTTGGGGTTTCTTTCTTTGTTGCTTCCTAAGACTTCTTCCTCTTTAGTGTTTCAGTTCTCCTTCCTTTGTGGTAAACCAATCCTGCATTTGTTTGCTTGTTTTGTGCCATCAAAACTCTTTTTTCCTGATGTGGGTTAAGTGCTTGCTGGAGACTTTTGATCACCTCCTTAGGTCTTGAATGTCTGACACCTCCATATGCAGCAATCCGTGTAGTGCTGCTCCCCCTCTTGAGATAAGCTATTTTTACTTCTTGCCTTCTAAAGGGTTTCTTTTCCCTTTGAGTCCCAGAAAGGAAGAGCATTCTCGTCTTCAAGGAAGGAAGGGCTGGGCAGAGCTTCTTTTCAGACCAAAGCTTCCTCATCAGCAAATCTCATCTCTAGAGAGCCAAGTCTTGCTAAATCTTGAGAAGACAGTAAGGGAAGTTAAAATATCTTCTGTATCAGTGTACATAAATGAAACAAAGTGCACCCTTTACTAACAGAGTGAGGATATGAGGAGTGCTGCTGGTGGTGCCATGTGCCTTTGCTGCCTTATGTGGCTCAGCGCAGCTGTCAGGCAGGTCCTCTGCAACCCTGGAAAGGCTTCTCCATATCATCTCTGGTCCCTTCTTCAACTGGCATTTGTCTGTTCTCACATTGCTTAGCAGAGCCAGGATGTAGGAACTGACGGTTTGCATATGTTGCAGCTGACAGGCATCCATCTCCTGCCAGATGTTGTGGGCAGTGCGGGGTGGTAGGTCTGCCCTTCTCCAGCATAGCTCTCCTCTTGACTTGGGCTGACTGGTTGCATTTGCTCCCTCAGAGTAACTGGCCAAATTGTGCTATAGTTGCTACTGCTCCGATGCAGATGTTTTGTTGCTGTAAACAGCAGCGTTGGTGTCATCTTCCTGAAAAAGTGGCTTGGGTTTCTCTGCCTCAACATCTTCATAAGTTACCTTATTCTATTGTCAGCAAAACTAGGATGTGAGCTAAGGACAGTTTGGTCTATGTCCAAGCAACGAAATACTCCTCCACCCTCTAAAAATGTGATGTGGTACCAAAGCTACTGGCAAACTCTCAAAGCTGGGGGAGGTGAAGGGGCATTTTCATGGGAAAAAGTGAGTAATATAGAGCAGAGAAGGATTTTAGAGCAGCTGGAATATATCGGAGACCCAACAGGCACAAGTTCTATATTTATGAAAGCAAGTGAAAGGGATAGTGGAAAAAATAGACTTAGACACTAGATATACTTAATAGCCATGGAATAAACTGGGCAGATGGCACAGGGGGGAAAGCCAACCAGTAATCAAACATACTGATGTTTGTGAAGTCTACTTATGGAAAGGATCAGTTGCTTAAAAAGATCAGAAAAGTTAAAAGGTTGGCCCTCTTCCAACAAAATCAAACCCTTTATTCGAGCATTTGGGAATTGGAGACCCTAAACAGACCAGTGCCCTTTTAAACTCAGATGAAGAAGTAAGAAATCAGAGGGGAGAGGTGAAGGAGGGACTGTAAGGAACTGTACACAATGCAAAAGCACATAAAGAAAGTAACAGCATTTGGAGTGAGCTGCACACCCCCATCCAACACCATTTTATTTTTTTAAGATGCAAATAAAGTTTCTAAAACCCCTCACACCGTCTAAACTTCCACAAAGACCAAATGAGTCCACTGCACAGTGCAAGCCAGGCTCTGGGAGTCAGCATCAGTAGGAAGAGATCACCCTCCTGCACCCAGAAGAGCTGACAAAGATCACCTTCAGCCCCGTAGGTCTAGAAATGTCTCATGTTGTTCTCCTCACACATTTATTTTTAATGTGTGTGTTGCATCCCACAGCTACAGAGAGTGGAGGTGAGATATTCCGCTCTGCAATTCTGGTGTCCTTACCAGCAGTGGGTGGTTACAGCTCGTGCATCTTGTCTGCCTGCGAATCTTGCAGATCTTTCACCGGGTTTCACTGATTTTCTTCCATTGAGACATGGAAAAGCAACGGATAATGGATCCAAGTTCCTCCTGGGGTGATTCTGATTGGACTCCAGAGGAAAATTCTTCACCATGAGAACAGTTAAACATTGGAATAGTCTTCCAAGAGAAGCGGTAGATTGCTCAACTTCAGACAGTTTTAAGGCTCAGCTTGACAGGGTGCTGGGCCAGATCATTTAAACTATATTTCTTCACCTTAAAGAATAAATAATTCTTGAGGTCCCTTCCAATCTGGTATTCTGTGATTCTGTGAGCCTCAAAATAATTTCCCCACTCAGACTTATTGGTCACTGGCTAAAAGCACTCTGCCTTTTTTTCTGCTTCAGTTTAGCTTAATATTGTAGCCTAGGATATTCAAAATTTCAGTCCAGGCAATAAAGGCTCTTGACTCCCATGTACCTGAGCTGACAGCCTGCTCAACCTGGCAGCTATAGAAGCAGAAGCTTCAAACAGAGATGAAAAGGTGAGTGTGAAAAAGGAAGAGAGAGTTACCTTGCAGCTGCACAACATTCGTTCTTCCAGGTAGACAAGTCCTTCTGCCAGAGTGTTCTACTATAAGGTGGGATTGAATGCGGATGTTAGGCTCCAGCTTTAAGTACCGTGTTAATTATTTCTATTACTTCTAGCTGATGTCGTCACCAGTTTCCTGTTGATCATCATGCTCTTTGCCATCAGCTTCAACCTCCTGCTGGGCGTGGTGAAGGTATGTTCTCCACAAATGACATTTAGCTGCTGGCTGAGGCCTCTCTGATTTAGGAGGTATTAGAGGAGAGGACTAGACGACGCTCGTTGAAAATGCTGAAGTATGATTTAAAAAGCAGATAAAAATCTCTGCTCTCTTACAGAGGTGGAAAGGGGCTGGTTTGCAGTCTCAGACTCTTCTGCAAGGCTGCTAACTGCCAGCTTTACCAAATCTGGGTGACAGTTCCATCAAGATTATTTTTCTTGCTAAGGAACGGAAATGTTATGATTTGGAAATTTTGTTTTATTGCCTCACTTTCTTGCTGTTTTCCAAGTTAGGTCCTGAAAGGGAACTGCAACTGCCCTATTACACTGGCGATTTTTCCCATTTCAGGAGAAGAAATGACCATGCATTGGTGTGGGACCCCCAGTGGTAAATTGGGGACAGCTGAATGACAGCTCTGATGGGCTCAAATGTCAATGTCACATAAGGAAAATTCACAGAAACTATCCAAAGTGGTGAAAAAAAATTGANCCACCTGTGTGTTGCTGCCCTCTGTGATGATGAAGTGATTGAGGGAGCTCACGAGGAGGGTGTTGGATTCTTCAACCACGATTTTCCAAAGTGCTGTGCACAGGGTATGGAACACATCTGCCCTAGTGTCTCCACACCAGGAAATCCTCACCATCCCCGTGAAATCATAGAATCATAGAATAATTAAGGCTGGAAAATACCTCTTAGATCATCGAGTCCAGCCTAGGACCTACCACCACCACTCAGCTAAACTAACTGGCATCACTTTTCTTTCTCAGAGGAGGGAACGTCTCCTGATCCCTTTCCTCGCTCTGCAAGTCATGGACTTTCTCCTCAGCCTCCTAACGATGTTCAGCTCCTACATACAAGTCCCAGCGATCGTTTCGATGTCCTCCCTTAGCCACATGGTAGGTAACAGCTCACTTCTGGGGTGGTCTTCTCTGCTCTCTGTGAGACAGAGACTGATACGCAGTGTAGGAACACAGAATTGTTATCTTGGGCCACGGTTCTTCACGGTGAGGTAGTTTCTATACTGGCTGGAGACAGGATTCAATGCTTGGGGACTAGAGGGTGTGTAAGAAAAACTAGTGACAGTCGGGATATTGTTTAGTTTCCTATGTCTGGGAATCTTCCTGTTGAATATATTTTCTGTCTCATGGCTTTGCGGAGGTGGTTCCAGGTGTGGCCATGCTAGGAAGGGTTTGCTGGAGATAAGCTGAGAGTATCACTGCTCCAGCTAGAGGCCTCTTCTGCAGAGTTTGTATAAATCAGCCCAACAGGATGGTTTTGCTCATTATTTCGGCTGGTAGAAGTGAATTAAATAGCTGAGGTTGTCAGTGTGAACAAAGCACAGGCCCTGCTTGAAACACAGTAAATCTACAAAAGTGACATAACCTTGCAATTGTAACTCAATTTCTGTTCCCTGCCCTTCTTGCAGCAAGGACACTCCAAGATCCCTTTCCTGGCTCTGCAGCTGCTGGATTTCTGCCTGAGCATTCTCACTCTCTGCAGCTCCTGCGTGGAGGTCCCCACCTATCTCAGCCTCAAGGCTTCAGACAATGGGGTAGGTTATGAGCAAGCTCAGATGATTTTTTCATGCTGTGAAGCCCTATGAAGTTGCTTTCAGTGGCTGTTAGAGTAAGCTTTCTCTGAACTCTACGATATATCCCAAACTGCTCTGTTTGATTACAACAGAGGATTTCCCGTACATTCCCACCAACGCGGTGTTCTTGACTGGCAGCTTGCTTATGCATGTGTTTCTTGA
The DNA here is from genome assembly GCA_013389965.1 of Todus mexicanus. Taxonomy (NCBI): domain Eukaryota; kingdom Metazoa; phylum Chordata; class Aves; order Coraciiformes; family Todidae; genus Todus; species Todus mexicanus. The sequence continues at coordinate 1,714 of WEIS01051250.1, read as the reverse complement.
AAGCACACCTTGTTTTTCTTGTAAGAATCTTATGGATGCAAATTGCCGAGCAAAATGATTTGGAGAGAGCCTGCCTGCACGCGTTGAAAACACATCAACTTTTCATCTTTATTAAACAGCCGTACTTACAGCTCTCATTTAAATAGTCTTCCGAAAATCTTTGCCAAAGGAGCGTCGACAGCGGGAGGAAAAAATATCCCTGTGGTCTTAAAAGGAAAGGAAGGTGGCCTGTCCCACCTTTCAGAGAGGGAGGCTGAGAAACTTGCTGAGATCTCCACCACTTTCCCTGACCCTAGTGGAGGGAAGAAGCGTTTATGAGTGAGACCCTCTCCTTCTTTCCACAGGGCTTTCTGCCAACCCTGGAGAAGTTACCAACAGAGGAATATGCCAAAGTGATGGTCACCTTCACCATTGCGTTCATTGCTGTCCTGTTCCTGAAGGTAAATGGCTGCAGGGTCTGGTGAGGCTGAAATGAAGCTCATGTCTAGGGGAAAGGTAGAATTGGCTCTATCTGCCCCCTTCTCAAATCTACTAGGGCTTTGGAAAGCCTCTTTGGTCTCGCCTTGGGCATAATAAGAGCTATGCCTCAGTGTGGTGTCTGAGGCAGGTCTAAGTTTTATGCTCCTGCAGATGGGAGTTATAGAGCAAAATCTCTCTTATATCCAGATCTTATCACTGCCCGTTCATCTCCAGAAGGATGTTTGAAAAGAAATATAGGAAACTCTGGTGCTATTGTGTACCAAAATAAATTAGCTCATTAAGCAGCAAGTTAGATCTTCCACTCGGGTGAGTCTCTGTATCCGCACTGCTGTAAGTGG
>WEIS01051238.1:0-24021 GCA_013389965.1 Todus mexicanus | reverse complement strand
TTACTTCATAATCTCTCCAAAGACTCCTGTTGAACTAACCAAGTCTTTCAGTTCTTTTTGTTGCTGGCTTATAACACTGACACTAATACTGCTCCCAATCTCATGCACTTGCGCTGCTTGCTCTGCCCAATCCACCCTGCAGGTTTTCGTAGATGTTGCCGTTGCAGTGTCATGAAGTACCGGTGCTTATTAACGGTGGTATCATCTGCCCTTGTGATCTGGGAGATCATCATAGGCACCATGGGTTTGTGAAGAATATATTCCAGCATGATATGTAGCATGCTTAGTTCGGGTTATCGGAAAGATTTCCAGATAGCGATTGATTTTCCAGTCCTGCAATTAGTTCAGAGATTGCAAACATAGAAAATATTGCTCCAGAAATTGATTTCTTTTTTAATTGCTCATAGCACCAAAACTATGGTGCGATTGCAAAGCACATCACATGCTTCCTGCAGAGAGAGACTTTGAACTTTGGGAAAATATTGCTGCTGTAAACATGGAGAAAAAAAAAATCACGTGGCTAGTTCTTTTGCTATCTCAGATAAGGTTTGGATCCCTCTAGTTGCAGATGAGTTTGAAAATGCATCCCTGTCTGTCCTGTTGCAGGATCAAGGACTACAGGAGAGATCAGACTCTGCATCTGTGAGGCAGGATTGCATCCCAGCCAGGAGCTGCCCATGTGGGTCAGGATCAGAGCAAGTCCAGCCATCCCCTGTGGTGCAGAGCCCTCTACTCACAGATGTTCTGTGGCTGATCTTCACCCTTCTAATAGTTTTCACTTAATTCATGCTCTGTGTACTCATCATGTAACTGCCTCTTGCCCTGCTAAAGAGACACCAGCCCCATGGAGCACATCCCACATGCTTCACCAGCACATGCACTCAGCTGGGAGCTCAATATGCCCTTGAGGAGGAAGGCAGACTCCTCTGCCCCCTTCCCAAATTCATGGAGCTGCTGCTAATCAGCATGACAAGGGTCCGTCCACACAGATGAGCTCGGTACCGAAGGGCTCTGGCTGCAACCTGCAGTGACACAACATTTCACAGCAAGGCCGCTTTTCCCTAGGCCACTGCTCCACCCTGCCATAGTTTTGTAAGTTTTAAACTTTTATAAGTTTAAACTTTACACTCTAAATATTGCTGCTGGCGCTGCCCACTCGTGCCATAAATGCCATGCGTGTAGACGTGTCGTGCTGGACTTTGCCCCAACCATTCGTCAAGGCTCACGCTCATGGGGAGCTGAGCTCTCCTGAAGCAAGTCCCACGGACCACAGCTTGGTCACACTCAGCTCCTTTTCCCTTTCCTCCCCCTGGCCCTGCAGTGGTGGGAACTCAAGGCTCAGCCTCACTTTACTGGAAAGGTTTACGGGACACAGCTTTAACTTGGTGACTGCCACGTCTTTCTCGTCTAAAGCGACACTTGCACGTGTCATTTCTTTGTGATAAGTAAAGAGAAACTTAATCAGCTCCACTTCCCCTTGCTGAAGTAGGCCTGATTTTCTGAAAGCCGTTAGCCACTGACAAGCTGCAGCATCTCCTGCAGTTGGTCTCTGTGGTGTCTTCACCCTTCCAGTCCTGTGTCATCGCAGGAGTGCACAGTATCACCGGTCACTTTGTAGCTCCTCTCCCCAGTTAGTGTTTTTTCTGTTTTTAATTGTCTTCTAGGACAGTTAGGAGGACATAAGAGAAGGAAGGGATATAAAGACTAGGAGCATGGCAAACAGGTCGGAGTTACTGCGCTGGTCTGAGTATTTGAGGGTTTTTTCCTTGCTTGCTTACCCAGCGCTTGGCATCTGAGGAGCACAGGGAGCAACAGGCAGCTGGCCCAGTGCAGGAACTTCACCCACAGCTGTCCACAGCCAGAAGCAGACATGAAGAACCATCTATTAGAGACACTCTATGGCTGCTCTCACCTTCATCCTACCACCAGAGCAGGGTGAACCCCAGCCCTGGCCCCTGCCACAACACGGGATGCTCCCACCCTGGCTCTCCTGTTTGCTGCTGTCACTTCAGGCTTTTCCCAGCAGCTAGAGGCTGCATTTGCACAGGCAAACACACCCTGGACCTGCCAGATCTGGAATGTCTGTATTTTTTTTTTAATTGCTTCCAGGCAACAGTTTTTCATCTGTGATTATCAGCTGAAGAAAGATGTCTCCTCGTCTTTGGAGGGGATTTTGGGTCCTCCTCAGCGAGGTGCATGAGCTGGTCAGTGCTTTATGCTGGTGACTCAGTGGCCTCATTGCAAACTTGGGGTGGGGTGGCTGTTGCTTATGAAAAAGAGTAGTTATGTCCAGTATAAACCAAACTTTCTCTTCCAGAGAGAAGCTGTTACATCACCCTAACAGGATAATGACAGATATTTTCTGTGGAGGCGAAGCCAGGACATCCTAACAGAGGCAGTAAGGGCATGGCAGTTAGAGAGATTATTTAAATTGTGTCATCTCATTGCCCAACTGTGCCCGGCATTAAACAAATCAGTTGCCTCACTTCTCCAAAAAGCTTGCAAATTAGCAAGGTTGCGCAAACAGCAAAACCCCCCAAAAAAGAGAATTTCTAAATTACAGGGATTACATATCCTGACATAATCACATAGGCAACCAGAGAATTTGGCTACTCTGAGATTTCTTCCAGAACCTGTGACACCTCAGGAAGGAAGAGGAGATGAAAAAAAAAAAAAAGCCCCAAATCTTATACTAATAAAAAATAGACAGACTGGGCAATTTGATTTAGTTGAGAAAGTGCTTCTGCAACTCTATCATTCCCAAACATAGCCGGTCCCAGCAAAACCTTGGGAAGCAGCTCAGGAGATGGGAAATGCTGCAGTGAAAGTAAATTAGTAAGACACGAATGAAATGGGCACCCTCCTCTCTCTTGCCTGCGGCAGCTCCCAGGGCAAGGAGCCTCAGACCAGGGCACAAATTCTCCTCCTGCACATGTAGTAATTGCACCAGCCCATTTTTAATCTTTACAGGAAAACGGTATTGCTGGGAATATCGTTACACAAGGAGCCTCTAGCTGCAGAAGGGAAGGAGGAGAAAATGCTGCTTTATTCTTTACCTCCCAAAGCAATTATCAGGGTCACCCAGCTTCCTAGGAAGAGGGATTTGGGATGTGGATGAGAGGAGTGAATTGCAAGTGCTTCCCTCACCTCCTTCTGCTGTAGGACAGGTGGATATGGAAAAAAAAAAAGAAAAGAAAAGAAGTATTCCACCCCAAGAATGTATCTAGTCTTCGTGTAAGTGATTCCCCCTTGCATGAGGGCAGAGGGGATACCACCGGGCTACTGGTATTGAGGGAAGGCACCAGGCAAGTGTTACTCTCCCTCCAACCAGGCACTTTTGGGGTTAGGTAATAACGAGGCATTTTGGGGGTTCCCGAGATGGGCGGATTTGCAGGATGAGCTGCGGGCATTCCTCAGTTCTCATCTCCCCCTGGAATTCCTGCTGGGATGAGGGGAGCCGCTGGGTTACCCAGTCTCACTCTCCCACCTAGTGGTAAAACAAGGAAAGGTGGTCCAGGCCAAGGCAAGATTTTTCCTTTCTGAGGCTTTAGGAGAGGAATCACTGGGGATTCACTTATTAAACCCATCTTGCCCAGCACTGGGACTGGGAATATCACCGACCTGATCCCGAGGGAAACACAGCAAATTGCAAAGGTGGCTGCGGATCATTCCTCAGCTCCAGAGGGATTTGGGGGGGGGGGCTGTGCTTGGAATGAGCCACCAAGGAGAGAGACCATTGCACTGATTAATACAGCCCAGATAAAGCAGTCTGGCTCTAAAAACATGCACTTCTTGAGCAACACGATGTCTTCTAAACTGCTCAGGAGGGGTTGGAGGCGGAAAGCTGTGGAACAGCGTGAGAAACGCGCTTCCCACAGATAACCTCTTGCCTTCAAATAACCCTCTCTGCTGCTCCCACCCCGATACGGACACAACTTTGCAGCTCCCCTAGAGCTACCCCACATCCGAGCACCCCCTTGGCTTCCTGGAAAGACCTCTGCGGTCCGCCAAAATAGCAGAGGAAAGGCACAACCCACAAAGGCTGCTCGTACGGCCAAGATTAGGCACCCACAGGCATCGTGCTCAGGAAATGCGCTGTCAGAAGTGCGAGCTGTGGCTGCACTCGCTGAGCATCGTGTGCAGAACCTGACCTTTCAGCAACGCAGCCACCTTTAGGACCTCTCCTCGGAGGCTGAAGCAAGACAAGGTGGGTTACACAGAGCTGCATAGCTGTGTTTTACTTCGGCCAGCCCCACAGAGCTGGGTGGGAAGGGTTTCACCTCTCTCACAGAACTTGAAGATGCTCAGGGTGATCCAGGCCCAAGAAATCCTAATTCTTCCATGAGGAAGTGGTGCAGAAGCAGCTCAGTCCATGAGGGATTTCACTCCCCACGCTGGAGAGGTGCAGGGTTCAGGTCCTACTGTTTCAGATTCAGGATGCTGCAATTCCCACTGAGGTGTCCTGAACTTAGTTCCAGAGACCTGAGATGCAGAATGGATGCGCTCTTACAGAAGATTTATGTTCTCATATCAGATCAAAGGATCATGGTATTTCCTGGAAGGTTAGATGATGTTTCATTTTCAGCAAATAAGGACAAAAGTACAAGCGGGGGAGGGAGGGAAAGAGTAATGTCTCATAGATCAGCAGTTTACAAACCCCAGAGGCGTGAGAGTTTGGCTCACATTTCTGTTACATAAAAACGCTTTCCTGAAGCAGCTCGCTGCTGAACGTGGCTTTCCCAGGGTGTCACCCACGTCGTCTGCACCGTGAATAGGCTCAGCTGGAAAAAGAAGAGAGCTCAGATGAGTACGGCGCTCACTCCCACACGGTCAGGTTATAAAAACGAAGGGTGCTGGGTAGGTTGGGGGGGAGCAGGGCAGGAATCAGTCAGGTAAAATTACTTCAGAAGGAAGGCAGTGCTCCCGGTGGTTTCTCAAGCAGCACCCACACGCTGCTGGAGCAGGGATGCAGGTTGGACCAGCACCAGCAGAAGCTGGTGATGGGCCAGGTCACCCAAGGGGATGAACGAGACCCTGTTGGTCTGTGCTCCCTGGGATGGGACATTGCTGGGCAGTGCACAGTGCAGCTGGGACCAGGGTGGGTGCTGGCTGAGGGTGCTGGACCCCTCGCACTGCTGGGGAGCAGCTCAGCCACTGCATCCTTCAGCCACTCGATGTGTCGGGAGAGGGCAGCCTTAGCTGCAGATGGATGCGGCCAGGTGGGCGAGAGGCATCCACAACCAACCAGCCCCAGCACAGCGGGAGCTGGGGCTTTTAAGAAAAGCTTAAAGGAGAACGTTTTAAGTGATGCCAAGTGTGGAAAAGGGGGTTGTGCAGATGAAAACAGCACCTTTCTCTCATGAAGACATCGCCATTGCCACGAGTTCAGCACTTTCCTGTCTGCGTCCTGAAAGATGTCCCAAGACGTGATTCATACCATGGAGCTGGTGGGAGAAAAGGGCCCCTGGAGCAAGGCTGGCTGTGACCGGCTGCTCCAAGAGCCCCTCTCCAGCAGGCTTGTAGATGTACATCAGGTTTCCCTTCTTCCCTGCAAGCTCATTTAGATGCAGCACAGACCNCAGCAAGAGGTAGGTCACCTCTAATCACCAGGGGTGAGATCCAGCTTCTCACACTATCCCGGATCTCTCATTAACAAGAGATGAATCTGAACAGTCCCACATGGGACATCCCTTGGCAAAGCCCTTGGCACGCATTCGGGGGGTTGTTTAGGATTCAGCACCACACTAAGGTGCTGGTATCACCCAAAGGACTTGGGGCTGACTGCACCAAGCTGGGTGAGGACTGATCAGGGTGGCAGGTCCCCTTGAGATCCAGCTCCTGGGAGCAACCTGGCAACCGCTGCCACCCTCACCAGTTGCTGCTCCACTCTCCTCTGCCCAGAGAGGCTTTCCCCTCTTAGCAAGAGATTTGTCAACGAGTCTTGTTAAACTTCTAGTGAATAACGTACATAAATACACGATAAGCTCTATAAATATAGAGAATCCTCTAACAGGATTTTCTTCTTAAGCACCTTAGGACACTGATTTCTCCCTCTCTTGAAACCAAACCTGGAGGGCTCAGAGATGGCAAGGTGAGTGATAATTTAATACTATATTTGCTAATAACCTGGGAAAGAAGAAAGGGAACAAAAAAGCAAGCAAGCAAGAGAGCCAGCCAGATCCTACCATACCACAAGTACCCGTGTCTTGATTAGTTTGCCACGAAACCTGTGGCAATGGATAAAATGGAAGAGGGATGCTGTAACGTGGAGCACTGTTGCTGAAGGACTCTACTGTGATCTCGATTGTGTTGCTATAAATCTGCTCTAGTTCTACATGTCTGATCCAGCCCTGAGGCCTCACTGATGGTGATTACTCCCAGACCCTTCATTCTCCACTCCTCTCTGTTCCTAACCCAACAAACCATCCTCTTCTCACCAGTTCTGGGTCAGAGGAAAATGTTGTTATTAGGCTACCTCTATTTTATGGTCTTTTAATTATTTCCACCTCTGTGATTACGCTAATTAGCTAACTGGCTTCTAATGGCTGTACAGTAGCTGGCATTACACTTCCATTAATCACAGCGTTACTTAGTCTCCTTAAGAGTCCCCGATTTTTTCTTTTGCATTATGATTTGAAATTATTCAACGCAGAAGTAATCTGAAGGGGGAGAAAGAAGTCAATAGGAATAGACATTGTCTTCGCCAGCAGCTTGGCAGAGAGCCGCCGATATATTTAGAAATGTTATGATTTACAAGAGCCCGCCAACCATTTACTTAGTGTCTCGAAAACCCAGCAAGTTCGAAGTTTCCAAATCGCAAGTATTAAAGGCTCCTGCTCGCTTTCTTTGATTCGAGGCAGCTGACTGACACATTCAAATGGGATCAAAAATAAAACAACTGACAACACATCTCCTTCATCCCGAGAGCTCTAAGCGAGCACTTGCCGCAGCTACGCCATCCCTTCATCACATGGTGAACCCAGGACAAAGCAGAAATGAAGATCTAAGAGGAGGTTAAGTTTTCACTGCTGGAAAAACATTCCTCTGGCAGCTCCCAAGACCTTCCTGTAAATCCTCATCTACGGGGACTATTTGATGTACTAAAGGACTTCTTAAAATAATCAAAATTAAGAACAAAGCGGCCCATGTTGCAGAGCTTAAAGACACGCACAGCGGAACATTTGCCACTGTGGTTATGATGGAGAATAATAATAATATTTAACACTTACTTAACAGGAGAAATTCAAACACAGACCAATGAATCCTGCCAGCCTGAGGAGGAGGGGAGGGATGGTGGGTGCCCAGAGACCTAGAGACCTGTAACCTGCTGACAGAGAAGGTCAAGCTGGAGTCATCCCTTGCAAGCAGAGCTGCCCGTCCACTTGAGCCGTGCCCAGACGTGAGACGGTTGCTTTACTTCCACTTCCAATTGCAATCCCAGAGCTTCCCTTTTCCACTGCAGCCACTCTGGGGGTCCCTGTAAGACACCGCTGCTGCACCACCACCTTCACAAGAGATACTGCGATGAGAGATCATACATCTCTGTATGGCTCTGTGCATCCCCATCCCCTCCCATGACCTTCCATGAGTGTCTGTGTACTCACAGCTCTCCCAGGCTGGTGTTTAGAACAGGACGAGCTCTCACCATCCTGCCTGGTCACAGTGAGGACAGATAACAGCATGGCATAGGGATTAACTAAACCAGACCTTGAGCAGCAGCTGCAGCATCTCAGCTGCTGCAGGTTTATAACCACTGGCTCCCGTGGAGATTTTTTATAGCAGCAACCTCTCTATTTAGTTGTGTTGCATCTCTTCAATCTCCAGTCTGAGCTCTGAAGGAGGATGTCTGGTCCAGCTGCAGTGCATGGTCCTTCACCCATGCCTGGACCTGCCAGGTTGGGCTATGGATGATGATGAAGAGGGTCGCCAAGCAGCAGTTCAACAAGGTGCTTTGATGCAGCTTGATTTTAGTAAGCACTAAAAGAAGCTTTCATAGCAGAAGGGACAAGAGTGATCTTGCTCTTGCCTTCCAGGACTGGCTTTGACAAGAAGGGAGAAGCAAGGAGCTTTCATTTCCTGAAACAGAGAGGCTGGAGAGCCCCCATGACAAGGAAACCGTTAAAAAGAAAAAGTAACAATAATATTGAGGAAAATATTGCTTCAGGGAAAAATTTCTGCTTGGTTTTAGCACAGATGTTGATATTGCATGCTCAGAAATGGCTGCGTGGAAACACATTTGCTGCGTGCTATTAGGTGGTGCATGAAAGCAAAGAGCTGTGCTTGCAAGCATTTAAAAATTAAAAGACATTTTAAAAATACCTTCTGAAAGGCATTTTCTTCTCTGATGGAGAAGTTATGAGAAGAGAGACTGAGCTTCCTCAATTCACAGACCCTTAAAGCTAGAGTCTGTGACTACCTTGAAGCTCTTGTCCAACGTCTCACTTTTTTGCTTCTGCAGCCAGGAGCTCTGGCAGCAACTCTGGAATGAGGAGAAGCTGCGATGTGTCTCATTTCCCCAGGACAAGCCCCTCCTGTGCTGGGAGCAGACACCCACCCTGCCTGATGCCTGCACCACTGGAGACGCTCTGCATGTAAATTCCAAAGGAAACTCAGCCACACAGCATCCTCAACACCTCCACATGAAGATCCCAGAACCCATAAGGGGAAGTTTTTCAAGTTAATTAATATCATTTCAAAACCCGGAGCCCTTGGGAGGAGGGAATCCTGAGACCTGTGGGACGAGGGAGTCTCAGGCTGAGGCTGAGCGAAGCGTTTTGGGCGTCATGCACCTGAAGGCAGCACAGAGCAAGGCTGGAGCACAGAGGTGATTGCTCTGCACTTTGCATATTCCCTCTGTGCACCGGGCTGGGATTTTTCATTTCATCCATAATTCATATCTTGCTGCAGCGATTCTATGGAGGCGGCACAGGACCTCAGCACCGGTGATAGCGAGAAAAAGAGAGAGATGCTTTTCCCCACCACGCAGCAAACTGAAGGTCTTGGGTCCAGCTAACACCTCCGCTTTATCCCCATTGCCCTGTAGGCAAAGATGAGAATAGACAGTGAAATAAGGTCTGCGGCTGGGTTCAGGGGAGGACGAGCTGCTGGTGCGTCTACAGTCAAGAAAAACCTCCGCATCGCAGGAGGGCCAGCCCAGCTCGGAGCTGGGCATCTTGGCATCCCTTTGCTCCATCTCTGAGGATGGATACTGCAAAATCCAAGTTCAAACTGCATTTTTTGGCTGTTTGTAGCCAGGGGGGACTACGGACGACAGCCAGCAGCACAGCGCTGTGTATTCTTCCAGCCCTAGACCTTTTTCTACGCATGCAAATACCATCACTAACCAAACTCAGCACTTGATGCCCAAGCACCATCCGCTTTTGGGGCCAGGCGGCTTCTTTTTTCCAGTAGTGCCGAAGGGTCAGTCTTCACTGTCATTGCAGATGAGGAGGTCACCATATCGCCCTGGCCACACCATGTACAGGAAGCAGCCTGTGCTCCATCCCAGGGCTGTAAAGCTTTCTCCTGTAGCCCTGCTGCTTTTCCTCTCCATAACACACGGGCTGAAAAACTCAGTTTGTCAGAAACGAAAGTGTTTTGTGAGATTAAAATGTAAATGTTGCACTCAGCTTTTTGGAGGGGAGGGTTTTGATGTTTTGCTTGTGACTCTGTGAGGAAATAGATTTTTTGATAACTGCAGAACTGCTGCTGCCCAGCCGCTGCTGCAAACAGCCAAAACCCTGATAAATAAATCCTCTGTCAGCTAGCTCGGAAAACCAACTTGGTGGTGTTCTGGGGAAGTACTGGGAATTTCAAAGCAGCCTTGCACAAGGGGAACTGTAATTACAGAAGCCTCTCCTATGCTGCCTGGCTTTCCCTGGGTTTGAGAGGAGAGGGGTGCAGAGTGTCCTCTTTGATGGCAATAAACGCTATATATTAACTTCTACTGTGTTTAGTAACTTGAAAATATAGAGAAAGGGCTACGCTGGGTATCACGCTTCGCACTAAGCGTCACCCATGAATACCAGGATGGGATGTTGAAAGGGAGTGTAAAAATAATTCACATGCAGTTCTTGCCTGGCTTGGCTTTGGTTTGCAGCCTCATCCCCATAGGACACCTACAAAAAGGTCTGACTGAACCCCAAACTAGGTCCTTACCAAGGCAATGCTTTTCTTATCTTTCCGTGATGGATCCAGGTCTCTTTTCTCTGGACTCTGACTCTGCAGAAACTTTCCCCGCACTCAGCATTCCCCACCACATACGGCTTTGGCTACGCGCTCACAGATACGTGGCACCATGGTCTGTGAATTATCCAGGCACCTTGTTCATCCAAACTGCTCTAAACACTGGTGAACCTAAGGAAAAAAGTCATCAGGAGGCTTTTGCTGACTTTCTGCTGAGCACCAAAGCTTGCCAGGATTTTTGCACCCCCACTTAGCACACATTTAAATGGTTGAACCTCGCTATAAGATGCTTTTGGCTCAGCGATCTCAGCTGAAAACTATGACCAACATAAATATTCACAGCTTTATTACCAAAAAGCATCACAAGTTTAAATTAACCTTTCTTGCATAATACATGGAACAACCCGAATACAAGCACTGCACAGCTCGACCAGCAGAGCTCAGAGATGATCAGCAGGTCCAGAATCACTCATAGGATTAATTTGGGAAATAATTTCAAACAATGGAGATATATATGAAAATAAACAGACCACATATTAATGGAGCTTGAACCTGATCTGTAAACTTAGTTACTCACTTTTTATCCCTTAAGTAAACCAGGAACAGTAACGTATTTATAGCCTCTTGACGTAAGTAGCCTTCCTGAAATATTGTATGTAATAAATAATCTGCTGTCTCCGAGAGCCTATAGGACAAAGCAGCACCAAGGTACTGCAAAGGCAAACGCTACGTAGCTAACGAGTCCTGGTGAGCTGCCAGCCAGCTGAAAACATCGCAAATGAGAGAAAGCAATGAAAATATAGACTTACTGTTAACGGAGGATAGAGTTCTATTGACACAACCACAGTGCAAGGTCACTGGGTAAAGTCTTTCAGCCTCTCAGCCTTGCAAGACACCTTTAAACACCCCTTCCCACCATCACCTTGGTGTCTGGTCGGCTTCATCTCAACGTTTGCTGTTTGTCAATTATTCTCTCCACTGTTTTTTCCCCCTCTCTGATGTAAAGATCACAGGATCTTGGCCCTTTTCCCCTGCCCCGCGCTGCCAGCGCCACTCTTTATGGAATTACAAATTACACAGTGCATCCGCATTAAACCAAAATGTGTTCATCACCGTTTTTAAATAAGGATGTCATTTGTAAATGCTTTATTCATAATTAATGGAATTATTACTGGGTGCAGCCACATTCTTCATCCATGTACTGTAGGATATGTTGTAAAGTGCATTAGTAAAAAGCTTTATAGATGAGGATCTGACAACCTGACTGTGAAGCACATTATGTGATATACCCGAGCTCTTGCCGTAACAATCTTTATGCAAGATTTTAAGCTATCAGTCAGCCAGGGGTTGATTGATAGTGTAAATGTTAATAATTAATAATAGGATAATGTTGATAACTAATTAATAGTAAATGATGAGTATGGATTTTTTTTTCGTTCGTATTATGCTAATATGCATTATTCACTCAATCATAAAATCACGATAGAGATGAGAAAGTCTCTCTAGCTTTCTCCATCTGTATCACTGATGGGTCAATGCTGCTCTTTCCCAGAATTTCCAAAGCAGTTCTTCTCACTTGGCTTCCGGGATGAAATCTATTTGTTAAGAAGCATTTTTAAAAAGATTTAATAGCTCTGTATATGTTTGTAACAGAGTAATGTGTAAAGTCACGGTCTTTGGGTCATGAGTACAACAAACCCGCCTTGCCCCAGGCATGGGAGACCACAATCAGAGGGATCCTCTGGTGCCTTTACAAGGAAATAGCTTAAAATGAAGGGATTGCCAGATTTCTTTCACTTATGTCTAACATCTGTCAGCAATTGCAAAACATCGGGCACATTTATCTATTACAGTGATTATGGGAAAGTCCTTGAGCTGATGAGCAACCCAAGTGGGGTGTAAAGCTGGAGACAGAGAAGTGGAGAGCTGGAAGGTGGTTCAACGATGGGGTCATTTTTTTTTCAGCTGACATTCTCTTTTTTTATATAAACCAGACAGGATGAAAATGGGCATTACGTCATGCCGGGTGAGGTGAGTGTCTGGTTGCCGCCGGGCACAGACTGCTCAGAGGACGCGAAATGCCAATAGTGATCTCAGAAATCAGGATTTAGGAACGGATACTGTGCAATGGCCCCTGGGACACGCTGGATTCCAGCATTCCCAGTGGGGAAATCTCCGTTCTCCACCCCAGCCGGGGCTGTCTCCATCGCCCGTCTCACAGCTGCCCTCCCAGGACCAGATATTATAATTTTACCTTCTCCAGTTTCAAAGACTAAGATGCAGGATTGCTCCTTCCTGGTACTCAGCTGGTTTGTAGATAACCTGAGCCAAAGGCATCAAATATACCGAGCTCATCGGCCGACATCGTCTCCACACCCCTCCATAATGATATTTTAATTCCTTAAACTGTGCTAATACCCACCCAGCTCTCTGGCAATGTATGACCACAGCTTGTTGAACAGTCTGAGAGCAATGCTTAGGGAGAGCTGAAAAGTGCTAGTTAGTGCAGGAATTCTCTTAGTAAGGAAATTAATATCGGCAGCTTTTTCTTAGAGACATGCAAGTCCTCAGAGCTGATCCACAGATCACCTTTTGCATCCCTCCTCCCTCCCTCCCTCCCCGCCTCGCTGATGTTGTGTTTGGCTTTTCAACATTTATATTTCAGATAAATCCACAAGCACATTTTCGGGTGGATGTCACCGGGATCCACTTCCTCCTGGCCCACAGACAGTCTGTCTCTTATCTCACTTACATTAGTATCAATTATTTACAGCAGGAATGCTAAATCATGAAAATGAAGTTGCAGCAAAGCTTTGCCTTGGCTAAGTACCCCACGCTGGTTGCAGCTTCCCAAGCTCTTGTGCTATTTGTACCTGGCCTTGCAGAGCAACAGCCATGAATTTATTCCGCCTTTAACAGCAACAGATGAGAGTAGTGTCTGGACACCTACAACCCATCCTCTTCACGGGGGTAAAAACCCTACAGGGAGTGCAGTAGGTAACGTGTCTATAGGGAAAGCTTTTCCACAGCAATGAGGTTTTGGAGCAGCACAGCTCCTTCATGTGCTCGCCAGAAGGTTCGTCCTTCCACAGCAGCCTCCTGACACTGGCAAGTAACGTCTGGAGGCAGGAGACCATCTCCCTGTCCATGCACCCATGGTGATGGAGCTGACACCCTGAAGCAAGGCGCAGCCAGTCTGCCGGGGGAGTTGCCACTGCTTTTCTACACCACACCAGTATTGCTGCCATTCCTTCCCATGGGTATAATCTCTTTCCTTCTCCTCCTTCCCACGGGCGTAATCTCTCTTCTGGGAGACCTTAATTTGCAGGGAAGAAGCTCCTTCTCTGTTCATGACAGCCAGAGCCATGAGGTTTGAACAGGCCTCTCGCACTGGCACGCAATCGCTGAGGAAGGAGCTCCTTAAATGACTGAGTGTATAAGAGATTTTTTTTTTATGATTAGTATTTAAACATGAATAAGTAAAATCTCAGTTAAATGGGGATGTTGTACAGCTTAGCGCAGTATAAATACAACTGTCTGGGCTCTGTTCCTCTCTTTACTCTTTGGATCCACAACAGCAGAAGTACTTTACCTCTGTTGGTAAGTGCACCGCTAAGTGAGGTGATGCTTCCACCCTTGGCCTTGGAACAGTGCCTACATTTAAATTTCCAGTAATTCTCAGTATTTTTTAGTTAAAGCGCTGCTTGCACCAGAGAAGCTCTCCTTTCCTAGTTTTGATTCCTCTGCTTACCCAGCACATTCCCACTCTGCTAGTTACAACTCAGGAACGTGAAAAGAAACCCTGAGAAAATACAAAGAATAAGCAAAACTTTTGAAACTTGGTTGCAGAGACTATTCACAGGGCGACGAGACCCCCTGAGTGCAGGCCAGAGCCCACAGATGCTGAGCAAGCTGGTCATGATGTGCCATAGGCTAGCAAGGGGGTTACTCCATGAGATCCGAGCTAGCCCTGAGGTTGCAAAGCTCCAAGCCTACAACACAGTTCTTTAAAGGAAACCTCCAAGCACCAGTGGCCAATTCAGCCCTCGAGGGGTGATTTGGGGCACCTTCGAGCCTCCCTGGAAGCGTGCAGTGGCTGTGGTCCATGCCGCAGTAATTACAAGGAATTGAAAGGCAGGGCTTGCCTTGGCCAGAGGTTTCCATCACTCAGCAGATGCTGCTGCAGATGCAAACCTTCAGCAGAGGCAAGTTCTGCTCCTAGCCCTGAATGAGCTGCCTCAGTCCTTCGCTGGTGCTTTGCTGTTGCCCACGTGTGTGATTTTGGATTTGGGGTCGCTCACAGAGGAGAGGTATGTACTGGAGGGCAGAGAAAAGAAAAGGGGGTTTTAATTTTTACCTGCTGTGAGTCACTTCATTAGCCCTGACCCTGTTTGATCCTTTTACTGTTATACCAGCCTAACTGTTTATTTTCCTCATAAAACTAAAACTAGATCGATTGTCTTTGTCTCAAAGCCCTTTATGTGTCTCGGCGCCCAGGAGCAGCCCGGCTGTTAGCAAAAGGCCTGATGCAAATTGAATCTTTGGGAAGCAGGGACGCTTTGAAGCAGACACCAACCCGACCTCCTCATCTTCCTCCTTTTTCCTGCTTAAGCTTCATCTATTGCATTTAAAAGCGAAGCAATAGCTATTTAATGTAAAAATAAATGTGCAGTGCTATCTATGTAATTGTGCATGGCGTGTCTCTGTTGTGTACGTGTCTATACGATCAATAACCGCATCTTGCTGGGGATTTAAATATTAGTCTTCAAAATCCCGGTCTAGAGCACCAGATTTATTTGTATGAAAACATCCCCTTCCTTGCTTACGGAAGGATATTAATTATAGATGCAAACCCATAAATCTTCTGGCTTTAGGTGAGATATTTGCCGGATTATAAATATGAATTGGAGATGAGGGTCCTGCTCTTCCCATTATTACTATTATTATTACTTACTGGTTATTATTTTCTATATGATCAGTATCTTCAGATGGGTCAAACATTGCTGGGGAATGGGGAGCTAAGCTTTCAAAGGGGGGCACACGTGTTGAATTCATTAGAAGGTTTTCTATCCCAGCCTTGCTCTCCACTGCATTTAACAGTCCGGTGAGTCATTAAACACCCTGTTCAGGTCTCTTCCCCTCCTCTCCATCCTGCTTTTGGTACCTCATTTCATTGTACTGCCTTTGCCAGATCATATCAAGCTCCCTAATGTTTATTAATGATGTCCTGGGCATCCTACTGACAATGTGCTATTGTTTCCGAGGTTCTGCTTCAACACCAGTCCTGGAAAGCAGCCAAACCAGGAGCCACTGGGGACCCCAATATCACCCAGGGCTTTGTCATAGGTGACATTTTTCTTCTTTGCCATTTATTATGGCAGATCTGGGAACATCAGTAATAAACCACAAGGGCTGGATTGTCCAAGGAGCCGAGCACCCAGCATACCAAGTGGAAGATTTGCTTTAGGCAGGATGTGACAACTCCAATGAGACAGTACCTTCCAGGGCTGATGGAGCCTCACCAGAGCTGAAGAATTGAATATTCTAGTTAATTCAATACAAACCAAGACAGGAGTACATTGCAATGGATCTCCCAGGCTTTACCAAGTGCTCTGGAGCCAGGAACACCGATTAATAGTTAAATTGAAGACCCCACTGAGTGCTTGATGAATTTGTTGCTATTTTCCTGCTGGTTGCTCTATGGTCCATCAAGGACCAGACAAAGTCAGATGCAAAGGGCTAGATGCTCACAAGCATCAGCAGAAGCAAAAGGGATGGAGCTGGGCTGGTGTGCACCAGGAGAGATTCCTGAAGGTACCTCTGGCAGGTGCAGTGATGCAGCAGGTTACTGACCAAAGGACGCCACGCAGTGGAACCTCCAACTGAATTCCTCCACCACCCTACCCTGAAATTAATAGGACCTTGCATGCCAGGACTGTGAAGGCAGGGCTCTGTGTAAGTGTCCTTTTTTGAATTAGACTCCTGTGCTTAAATAAATTAAGTGAGCTGCCAGTGTATTAAATGATTTAATGCCTTCTTCGGTTTTGCAGTGGAATCCTAATGAAAATACTCTCCGGTATAAAATGCTGAATAAATGAAACGGTGAAGTGTTTTTATAAACGGTCTGTTGTTACGGTGAGCCACATTAAAGTGGTGTTTATCTCTATAGCAGCAATGTTGCCCTGGCTTTTAAAAGAGCTTGTGCTGGTTCAGGCTTTTTCTCACAAAACAGAAGCATTGTGCTTAAGTTGTTCAGTTCAAAAGCATCCGCAGGGTTCCTGGGCCAAAACCTGAAATCGATGTCGATTTTGTTGGCTGGCTAACAGGGAGATGGATTAAATGGCATTTGGAGCAGAGGGCTCTTGCAGACTGACTTGGAGCTGCTGAAGAAGCTGCAGCCTGATGCCCTCTGCCCTGAGCAGGAGATACAGAAGTGCATCTGGGGTTAGCTATTGTGATGAGCAGCATCCTGCAGTGCTGCCTTCTCCCCATTGATGAACAATCTGGATTACTGGCTCTGGCTCCTGAGTGCCGGTCACTGCAGCAAAGAAATGGCAGTGATGGGGACAGCAGTGATGGCTTGAATCATGTCAAAGCTAAATCCAGCACAGCTCAGGATCCAGAGTCCTTGGTGGTGCTCAGCATGTGCCTGGAGCTGGCTCTGTGGTGGGGGCAGCAGGGATGAGATGAGGTCCCAGTATCCCAGGTTCAGGAACCAGGCTCAAAACTCACAGCTGGATAGATTTTGTTACTGAAGAACCACAGTGAAGCCAGGAATAAGCTGTGGAAGGGCTTAAAAGTCTTCCTATGCTGATCTCATTACAAGTTAAGATAACAAATTACATCTCTTATATTCTTTATATTGAGTAAAGACCTGCTTTTAAAGGCAAAGACCTTACTAGAAGATAAAGTCCTTTGGGGCTGAACTAGATGACCTTCAGAGGTCCCTTCCAACCCAAGTGATTCTATGATTCTAGGATATATAAATCAATTATGAAACAACTTAAATTGTCCTGCTTTTGGATAACAGTTCTTGTCTAACCCCGTCCACCCATCAAGGTATTTCTTTGGGAGGGAAATTTTTTCAGAACTTGAAAACCCAGAAATAATGTCCCAGTGCCCACAGAAAATAAAATAATTTAAATTATATATGTACGTGTTTGGTCCCCAGTGCATCTGGATGCACAGTAAGACATCAGCTGGGGCTTGCAGACTGCTTCCAGGACAAGACAATGAGCATCCCATGGAGCTACCCAAGTGAAGAGTCTGCAGCCAGGGCTCCAGCTGAAGAATCTCCATGAAAGGAGAAAATTCAGCAGCTCCCAAACCAGAGAGCAGAGCCCTGGTGGAGCTCCTGCAGAAAGCCCTGCTGTGCAAGATCGTGGCTCTCTCATCCTGCGATTTCCTGGGTGCAGATGAGTATGTCATCAAACTACACATTTCTACTCACAGTTTTAGCAACCTGTAAGGAATAGGGATGTGTCACTTCCCTGAAAAGTCTGTCAAACTAAAGCAGCAGACGGGGATCAGCACGATGTAACTGGACCACTGGAACTTCATGTACTTGCTTTGAGCTGCTCCCTTTGGCACTGCATTTCAGGGCTTTTTTTTTTTTATAGCAGAGGGATGTAGGTTGGATTTGTTTGGTTTGGTTTTATAGTACTTTTCCATCCTTTCTACTGGCAAATATGAAGTACTACAACACTGAGGTGTCTGTGTGAGTCTCCACCAAGGCCAGACCAATAACTCTGAGAAAAGGGAAGTGTCCCACTCAGTGTTAAGGGTGATGACTTAAATACTCATTATTAGGGACATTATACAACCAAAGAAGGTCCACCTCATCTATGGGGTGTGGGTGTCTGTGTGGTGAGTCACAGTGATCCAGGATATGGTTTAAAACAAACAAACCCCAAACGGTGTGATTTTGAAATGTCCAGTGATGATGAAACCGCCTGTTGGGAAGTTGTTCTGATGTTACTTCTCCCAATTTAAAAACCATACGCTTCCCAGTCTGAATTTAACAGTGTCAGCTTCCAGTCACCGGCTCTTTTTATAGCTCTGTCTATGAGATTGAAGAGCTCTCCCTTTCCACGTTTCTGTACCCTGTCTGAATACATTTGGATTGTCATTAAGCCATCCCTTAACCTTCTCTTTGTTAAGCTAAGCGTATTGGGGTCCTTGAATCTGTCACTATAAGGCATGTTTTGCAACGCTTCAGTCATTCTCGTGTGCCCTCTCCCATTCATCACCATCCTTCTTGAGCCGCAGACACCAGAAATAGCTGCAGTGTCCCACTAGATGTTACACTGGAGATATTTCACTCTGCTATTTTATCAAGTTTCCAGTGAAACTCCTCCCTTCACGAAATCCTGATTCCTAGAAGTGTGGCTTTGTGTGTGCCCACGTTAAACTGGCTGGCGTTTGCTTATATCTGGTTCACAAAAGATGCAGGTCTGAGGAAGAGACCGATCCACATACCGCTGGTGGTCCTGCTCCAAATCTCAGCAGCAAACTTTGACTGTAATGAGTTTTGATTTTCTACCATGTGCTAAATATGATGAACTGAGACACGGCCACTTGGGATGATTCTCTGGTATGTTTAAACACACCAGCGGGTTTTTCATCCGTTCAGCGCATGCCGTGTTGATTTTACATTGTTTTAGCTTGCTAATAAATGAGACAACATTAAGTTAAATGCCTCGCCGAAGTTAAACGTAACAGTGTTGATGAAATGAACTAAATCAATCAAATCTATAATCACATTCGTGAAAAATTATATCAATTTTGCTTAATAAGATCCATTTTCCATTAACTCATGTTGATTGTAATTAGTTATTCTCCTTAAATTGTTATTAATCAACTCCCTTATCAGCTCTTCCATTATTTCTCACAAAATCAACATCAAACAATCAGATTTATAATTACGCAAGTCATCCTCCCCATCGACGTTCATGCATTGGCACAAAGTCAGGGCTGCTTCGGTCTTCTGGAAAACTCCTCACCTCGCAGACGCTGCCGGCCCGGGGCGCTCCTAGGTCAGATTTTAAAACTCTCTGGCACTGAATATCAAGAGCTGCTGATCACACACACAAAAAAATCCTCTAGCTGTAGTAGCAGCTGTTTAACATCCTGAGACGGAACTGAAGATATTTCATATCATCGTATTACATTGCTGCTTCACTTAGCTTTTTTTTTCCCCCAAAATAGGGAAATTAAATATTTAGAGTCTGCCTTTTATGCATTCTTTTTTTAACGTCTGTTACTCTGTCTAGACAACTACTTTGAGTCTCTTGTATCTAAAGAGCATTTCCCTGTTGCCCTCAGCTCTGCTCGCCACAGGTTTCACAGAACAACCTTCTGCTTGAGGCTGGTTTATGTTCATTATTACTCACATTCCCTTCCTTCCTCTCTGTGAATTTAGACCTACCCTCCCTCCCCTTCGAGCTTCTGGTTTTAACCAGAATAATCTTTTCTTTCCCAAGGCTGAGATTTTACTAGATGCTAGAAGCCAGAGTGCCATTAAACAAAGAACTGCCAAATATCCTTCACATTTTCTGTCTAAAATCCTCAGGGTGACCAGGCTTACAACGCTGAAAAGCAAAGAGGCCTACTGTCAGCTCAAGCTTTCCTCTGCCTATGCCTAGCATGTATGATCAAAACAGGGTCACCTCTGTGCTGGCTGTAGGTAGTTCTTGGATCTGTGATCAGTTCTCCAGCTGTCATGATGAACCTGTCAAGGATCCTCCTGGTTTTGGTTAGGAAACACTCTTCTGCAATGTTTAGAAAATCCCCAAACCAGCCGCACAAGCCCTCCAGCTCACACCGAGTTGAGGTTCCCCAAGACAGGGTAGGGAAACTTTCTTAAATATTAGAGATATGTGACTAAGGAGCCAGTAGTCCCTATTTTCTAGTGTGAGTTGATGGTCTGGAAAAGTGTCTTCTTTTGGTTTTTATTCATATTTGAGGTCACTTTCTCTTAAGTTCCTAGCGGTGCTTGGAATGCAGCAATGTCACTTCTCATATTGATTGCCCCTCCTGCACCTTCTTTGCCCACTCAATTCTTTCTGAATAGGTTACAACTATTGATTTTAATATTCCAGGCACATGGATTTTCTCCCCAAGTTTAAGTCGTGCTCTCCAGATAGAATTTGTACTCATAAATTAGTCGTTCCCACTTTTTTTTTTTTTATTATTGCTCAGACTCGCTGCACTGCTATATAGGCAATTAACGTTCTTCTCACTTCTCTAGGCTTGTTCATTAGCTCTTTTCTCAGCAAGCTTCATTTTCATCCTTAGGCCAGGGATGGGAATGGATGCTGAAGGATTTCTGTGCTTCTTCATGCTCTCCAGTGCCTGTTCCTGCTCATCCAGTCTAAGTGTCCCTCCTTCCAGCAAGACAACCAGCCCAAACTGCTGGCAGGGGAAACACAGCAGAAGAGAAAACCTCAGCCCAACCACCCCCAGTTGCAGCACAGGTGGGTTTCAGGGTCATCATGGCTATGGACGCAGAATGACTCAAAAACCAATCTGTCATGAATTTCCTTCAGACAGTCTCCAACCTCCTGATTTCTTCTGGCAGCCACTTCCCATGTTCAGCTCAATCTGCTGTGACCGTTCCCCAAGCACAGCCAAGCTCTTTTACTGGGTAGCCCCAACACCATCACACCTGGGGAATAATCTCACTTGCCTCCTTTTTCTCAGAGGATTTCCAGATGTCTTGCAAACCCCAGTGCTGGGGTGGAGGCGCTAAGCCAAGAGAGAGGAAGAACTGTGCTTAGGGCACCTGCACATGTGGCTTGAGACCTGAAGGTTTCCTCTCACCTCCTCATCTCCTGCCTTTGGCATGTGCTTCAAGGCTGTGTTGGCTTGAATCCAGCCCAGGATGAGCTCTGCTGATCTCCTAACACGCTTCTGCGCATTTTAACTGTCTCTGTTGGAAAGTGAGAAAAACCCAACCAGCTCTGCTCTTGCAGATCCTAAATGGTTTGCAGCCAAGGGCTGGAACAGCGACTTCTGATGGTTTTAAAAAGTCTCTAGTCTAGCTGATTTTATCTGCATCTAGTGCACGTTCTTGCAGTAGAGTTAGAGAATGGCTATTTCAGAGCAACACCAAACCACAGCAATTCTCCGGATTCAGCCCTTGCTGGGCTTGGTGACTTGGGATGTGTCTGGCCCCACTCTTGAAAACAACCCCCTCCACCTTCTTCAATCCAGCAGAGTGTTTAGGGACAAATCTACAAGTAGTGAAGTGGAGAAGTATGAGAGCAGAAAGGCTGTAAAATAAACAAGCTACAAAATGCCTCCAGGTTGCTCTAAATTATGCATCCTCACTGTTGGGAGATGTTGAAGGTTGTCTTTCCCTTTGAACGGCTCTCCTCCCGGATGCTCACCTTCATTTTCTGGGATGCCTCTGCTGGGGGCTCATGGTTCCTTTGCCTTCCCTTTCTCTGCCTTTAAAATAATTCCTTTGCCACCTTTTAAAATCCAGAATGTGACGAGTGAGGTCCCCCCTCAGCTGAGTGATGAGGGAATGGGAAAGGGATAGATGATCTTTAGGAAAAGGCTCATTGCCAGGGGTCAAGCATCATCCCAAGCCCCTCGCAGTGTTTTTTCCTTATTTGAGCCCAGGACAGACGGATGGTGGGCCTGCGGGACCCTGCACAGCCCCAGCTTGTTTACTGAGATAAACTGGAGCTCCCTGCCTCTTGCCAAAAAATGTGGGGGCTGCTCCAAGAAAAAGCCTGAGCTGCTTGTTTCCTTAATGCGATTGGTGCTCGCTTCTGTTATGAATTTCATTTTTAAATTGTAGCTTCTACTTTTTTTTTTCCCCTTTTTTTTCTTTTTTTTTTCTTTTTTATTAAAACCTCTAAATTTCATTAGTTTGCACTTACAAAAATAAACCTGGCATGAACTAGTGAGCTCTCCTGAGATTGTGTCATCAATTTATCCTGCCACTGAAGCAGCCCCGTGTCACGGCTGGCACGGTGACAGCACCCAACTTCAATCCTGCGGCTGCCTGCAGTCACCTGCCCTGCCTGGAAGCAAAGAGAGATACTTTCATGGACTTTTCTGATTAGGAACTTTGGTTTCAAGGTTTCAGGGATAAGAGAGAGAGAGAAAAAAAAAAAAAAAAGAGGAAGTTGATTGTAAATTTAATTCCTGCATCTTAGTCATTTCTGAAGCATGGGTCATTAAGCACACATTAGTGCTGCCAGCTATTTTTCACAGGGGATGTGTCGGTGACACAGAGCACGGCTGCTGCATCCTGGAGCCTCGTGCCTGCAACCCATGGGCATCTCAGGGTGCTGGGGGACACCCGTAGCCTTTATTCTTGACAGGTTTTTATCAGGTAAATCCCACAGTAGAGCTCTGGCATGGTGTCAGTCCCATGCCCTGGGAGTGGTGACTTCTCCATATCTTACATTAAACCACCTCCTTGTCTTATAAAACAGCCCAGCTCCAATTCTTATCCCCTCCTCACATTCCTGGTCATCTTTGAACCACTGAAACTAGGTGAAGGTTAAACAATTTCAGGCTCCAGGCAGGTGGTCAAGGACTCATCCGGCCCTCACAGAACAAGCGCTATTTGTTGCCAGCCTAAACTGAAGTTTTCTTTTAATGAAAAAGTCGCGGGTGTCTTGCAGCGTGAAAGATAAATCTGGGAGCATGTGAAAGACCCGTCCTGAGACGTGCTGCTCTACCCATGCTGAGCACCGGCCAGAGTTACCCGAATGCTCGCGATGTCAGTCTGTCCACAGGCTGACAAACAGCCCGAGGAAGCCAGCTCCTTTAATAGGCTTCAGGGTTTTATTTATAGCCCCTTTGAATAAGTGCAGCTGATACTTAAGATCGGCAGATTTAACGACAGCGAGCTGGCAAAAGGCCAGGTCTGCAAATAGTGCCACTAAAAGTCTTCTCCGCCATAAAATTTGTTTAATGCAAGAAATCATATCAGGCAGGGGTTTGCGTGCCATTTTTATAATTAGCCGGAGAAATCTCCATTTCGCTCCTAAGAGCTGCCAGCACTTTACGGGACGCGGCTGTCTTTCGGTGTGGTTGGGAAATTTCTCCCCACGTTTGGAGGGCCTCTCATGCTCTGTGTCCTTCAGGAAGGGGGCCTTGCCCACCCTGGATCTCCTCACACTTCACCAGAGACGTGAGGAACAGAAAAGAACAGCAGGACCTGCACCAGGTCCATGTGGTGGCTGATCGCAGAGGAGGAGGAGGATCACACCCCATGTGTGCCAGCCCCCAGGAATGATTCCTTGCCAAGGAGCTGCCAACCAGTGCAGTGACATCCCGTGGAGATTTGACCAAAACCCCATCAAACCACCCAGAAAAGCAGCTTCTGGGCTGGGCAGACGGGAGTGGGACAGTTTGTGATCTGTAGACATGTGAAATGCATTGAAACCACCACACTTTGGTCTCACTTTGCCGATGTTCGATAACTTTGAGATACTTCTGCACGTTAGATTTTTGCAACTATTCCCACTTTTTACAGACCTGTCAATCATATACAAAATCGCCAGCGAATTACCTCAAAACGAGTGCTTTTATTCCCTTTTTCCCCTTCCTCTAATAGAACAAAAACGAGCTTGGGTGGTTTTGCTGACTAACCACAACCAATGACTCTAAAAACACGTGGAGCAGCTTATCGCACCTCGTGGCCTGGCACCGTCCCTGGCAGCATCGCTGTCGATGGCAGCGTGTCCCTATGAACGGCCTTTGCAGGCAAAAATCTTCCCTGGGGTTTGCAGAGGGACCCCAGGCTGTGCTTGGGGAAGAAGGGAGTTAGTTCTCCTCTTCCAGCCCAATCCACAACCCACTCTGCTTCAC
>WEIS01051218.1:0-14781 GCA_013389965.1 Todus mexicanus | reverse complement strand
GTTTTGCAAAATGAGAGCGACATCAATGAGTTCTTCAGCAAGTCTTCCCCAAAGGTGCTATTTTATCTTATTTTGTCCCCAGCTACAGTTGTCATATGATAAAATAGAAATCTTGAGAGAACTCCTGGTGTGGCACACAGGCCAAAACACGGCGACGACACCATTCATACTTTCTCCTGTGGACATGCAGTTGACAACAATAGGATCTTTGGTCAATGAGCAACCTCAGAGATACCTTGCAAGCCATCTTGCTGGAATGGAGGAGGGAGACAAACAGAAAGAGGTAGCACTCCAAAGCACTCGGGAGCCTCAGAAAGGAATCCTCCTGCTTCTCCAATGCCCTTAACTGAAGTAGCTGGTCTCAGCAGAGTGCACACTATTTTAGAATGCTTTTTTCTTAAAAGCTTTACCTCTGATAATGTACAAAAAACTGCAATAAATTGATTCTGTTGTAACAGACCAGATAACAGTAATTGTACACAGCAAATTGCTCATACATAATAAAAATGGCATTAGAGTTTACCTTGAAATTACACCTTCCATTTTTATTAGAATTTAAAAGTTACTCTTGGAACACCCTTGACATAGAGAGACATTTTGTAAATTATGAGGGCAGTTACATAACTGAAAAATGAAATAACTTCGCAGTTGCCTATCATTTTCCAGAGTTTAACAAAAATGAAAGGTATATGAGACTTCAATATTACTCCTTTACGATATGCCAAATTAACTTTGGGGATTATTGTTAGTTAATAATGGGGAACAAATGAAGTACTAAAATCGTTCTGTGTAGGCTACAGAAAAAAAAGTCAGATTAAGATTCAATCAAGTTAATATAACAACCTCGTTTCCCACACTAACTGAGAACAAAGTGACACATCAAAATACTTACGATTTACAGAACAGAGCAAAAGGACATGTGGAGGGGAAGTTCATACTGTAACTAGACTGAAGTTTGACTTTTTTTTTCAAAATTTGCAACAGGAAAAGAAACATGAAAGATATATCACTTCAGTGCTCTATAGTGATACAATGATCGTGATATACACACGTTATGCTTTCTGTTTTCAAAGTCAGTCTAGTATTTGAGAATACAAACCCCAAGAAAACAAGCAAAAACCACTGTGGATAGCCAATGCTTCATGGGCTATTAATGAGCATGGGAGCTTCTGTTTTCAAGCAACTGTGAATACTGTTAATATTGTTTTAGATTGGCTTAAGCCAATCCAGGTCAACGCTTCTCTCAAACAAAGGTGGCTCCATGCTCACCTCTTCCTCAGCTGCACCCCCTAGCCTGGTCTCTTGCCAGCATTACCACATCTGTGACCATGCCATCAGCAAGATCAGATACCTGACAGACCCAGAACCTTTACCTTCTCAATGCTTCCTTCAGTTGTGCTCTGGCAAAGCATTCACAGATGGTTACTGGTCTGTGGCAGTGCAGGCACCATTAGATGGAAATTCTGCCCCAAAGACTTCCATTCTCCCCACACTAAAGAATAACTATATAATTCAATCCAAGCTTAGGCAGGTTGCAAAACAGATGTAACAGAAATGGCCCGGTACACAGGGAGCTAAATTTGATGTTGATTACAGAACTCATAAGAGGGAAATATTCCTGAAGGTTGTTCTCCAAAAAGAAAACTAAACAAACACACACATAAAGGCCCATGGTACACAAAGGGAAGGAGTTTGGCCATCACATATGTAGCACAGACCAAATAAACAAATCCCAGAAAACAGGTAAAAGATGCTCCTGTGTTACATATGATAAAAACAGTAAGGCAGTCCTTTTCTTAAAGGGCTTGTAATCTCTGTTAGGTGAACTGGTTCCAAACAGTCACAGGGAGCTGATCATAAATAATCAATAATCTTGTAACAGATTCAGAACAGTCACGAGGCGAAGAGAATGATTTGACAAAGTAATAGATATTCATAAATTGCATACTTTGTTAAACTAGAATGAAAAGGTATGAAAAGATGTCATATATAAGATCAACTCAAAGAAGAACAGCTAACGGAAAAACAAAGACAGAAAACAGTCTCCTTCAAAGCACAGATGACCAGACTTCCTATGAAGCAGACACTGATGATGTATTCATCCAAGTATCTTCTGGAAAAAGAAGCCAGTATTACTACAGAGCCAAAATTAATTTGTGTTACCAAAATTAGCTTTGATATCAAGTTGCTATGATTCAATTTGCTGTTGACCTAGTTGCAATGATCTAATAAAAAAAAAAAAGGGGGTAATTTAAATATTTTACACATCAAGAACTTACTGCAAAGCCACTGGGAGTTAAAGATCAAACATATTAATGCAGAAAGTAAATAATTTTGAATAATCATGATTCTCATTCATTAGCTCTAGCACAGGTTTATTATCTTTCAGTATTTCAAACTGAACAATTCAGAAGCATTTTTAATGGTTAGATTAAGTACCTCAATTTGAGTCCAGAACTAAGACAGAACTCTTAGCTATCAATTTTGCATTATTTAGGTGCACACAAAAAATTCCTGGGTGGAGAAAACAACAAAAATTCAGAAGGTTAAGAAGAAAGGTTACAGCTATATATATTTTTTTTTAAAGAATACTCATCTGTTCTACTGAAGCTAAAGTATTTTGTATTAGTTTCAGGTTTACATATTTAACTGGAACAAATTCCCCTGTAAGTTCCCTTCCTAACCATTATGGAAAGTTTCCACGTGACACTGAATGTACTGAAAACCCCTACTATTATTTCTCAACCTAGAGGTCAGTAAGGAAGTTCAAAATGCATGAATAAAGTTTAAATTCATAGCGAAAGCAAAATGCACAACTGCTCATACAGTCACTAAAACAGATGAAATGACTCATGAGGAAAAACGATACCATAATCAGTAAATCAGCAGCAATTCTTCAAGCTAATGAAGTATTAAAACTATTAGCTTTACTTTTGTTAACAAGAAGGTTGTGGGTTTGAGTATTATTCTGGTATGATCTACGGATAAATAGATCAAGGCTAGGAAGTTTAAAACCAAACAGGCCATGCACAGCTGCTCTGCAGAACAAAATTTTTTCACTTCCAACACATGGTAGCTCCCCTGTGCTGGCATGTTTCTTCATTTTTAACCCAAGAAAGACAAAAGCAGAGAAGAATAGAGCACAGTCTCTTTCAAATAAAACCAAAGCAAGTCTTCTCACAGTGAATAGATAAACGAAAGCATAGCATTAAAAAAAAAAACCCACCCAGCCAATCCCATCAGATGCTTGCTTTGGTAAGTGAAAGCCAGTTCACTTCTGCCTCTGGATACCATAGTTAGCTATTCCTTTAGCTTCCTATACAACCAGTCTCATATTTTCAATTACAGAAGTTTTCTGTAAGAAAATAAAACTCCATATTCCAACACAAAATCTCTCCAGTTAACACAGTAGTTCTTAGCATCAACCACAAGTATAAGCTCTCATGTGGAAGAGAAAGAACCCCAAAGGGAATTTCTGCTTGCATGATAAAGATGCCTGTGCTTGTGGGTAAGGGACTGGAAGTGTTGAAGCATGGTTGACCTTCAAATGTCAGCATGTTCATCTTGCAAAGATTTCGGATGTTTACACAAGCATGAAGTGCTGTAGCTTTCCCTAGGGACACACTTCCAAGCACAGCAATCCATCCAGCGATAAGACAGCTGGTGTCATCCCAGCACATTTCTGTGGATGCAGTCCTCAAATCCCAGCTTGCCATTTTCTGGGAATGGTGCTGGGTCCAAGCCTGGCTGACATGAGGCCCTACCTCGTCTTCAACAAGGCTGTCAGCAACAAGGTCTGATGAATGAGCGCGTGGTAGACCTGAGTGACTTCCAGCATTTCAAGCGCAGCCCCGTAATGCTGCCATACCTCCACTTCGAGCACAGTCCCATAATGGAGCCATGCCTCCCCTTGCCAGTTAGGGACAATTTATCCTTTGATGGTAGATAAACACTGAGGTGCTGCACTGTCACATCATAAGTAGCTTTACCAGTCCTCTTTGCCTGAAGGGCAATGTGCCCTAAATGAGAAATACTGAAAATTAACCAAGTTCTCTCCCGCACTTACTGAAAGTCATTTTGCAAACACTTTTTCAAGGTTACAGATGAGCTCAGTGACACGAACTTTCCCCGAAGCCCGGCTATCCACTGAAGGATAAGGTAAGGACATATTTATAAACACGTCTAAAGTTTCTTAATGAAGCACAAAATACCTTCCACAGAAAGCCACTTAAATCATTAAACAGAGTTTTGCCTGCCTAAATTAAAATGACAAATATGGAGAGTAATTCATACCAGAAGTCTGACAAGAAAATATAACACATATGTTGTTGATTATAGTACTTTTTTTTAAACAAGAATTGTTGCTATGGTTAATGAATTAAGAACCATTTTACAGTGCTATTTTAAAACATTTTTCAAGAAAAATCATTCTGATGTCTTCATGGAAGTACTGTGACATAAAAAAATCAAAAAAATCAAAATCAAATCTAGAAACCACTTTAGAACTTAAACTCAAAGCGATAGAGCTTAAATGCAAGGCCACCTTTAAATTACACGGGCACAATAATACTGCTGAAATTAATGAAAAAAGCAACACAGACGTATCATACAACTCAAGGTGCACAATAACAGCTTTTGTCCAGAGGCTGCCGATACCCGCGAAGCACTGCTATATTAATGTATCATGCAATGAGAGGTGGCTCAGGTGGTTCCCAGACTCAAGGGGACTCCCAACAGACATATTCAATGACAAAAACCAGGGAATCACACCCAGTCTTTCCAAAGAAGTCACGCAAAATAAGAGTCAAGCAAGCAACCTTGCTTGCTGTTTTCTGCGTACATGGGACTAAGGACAGTGCAGTCTCAGTCCAGAAATGTGTATTTTAAAAGCATATCACAAACCTAATCCACTTTCCCAGAAGACTCTGGAAATGCAGTTTCAATAGTACAACCCTTACAACCTAGAGGTTCCTCCCCAAAGTTCTGCAGCTTTTCCGCCTTTGAATTTCAAAGCTTGAAACATTCTTATTCCAAGTTTCCCTGTTTTATACAGTTGCAATGTTGGATTTGATGCACAGGAAGAACAACTATGCAGGGCTTAAAAAAAGAGATAATGTTGCTTCATCCTGCTTATAAGATAATGGACTTCAGATAAAGGCTAAAGAAATGTTCAGCTCATATAACACTATAAGCCACATATAGGATGGAAGGAGTGGAAGTAGTGGAGGGGGAAGGCAAATCTTCAGGATTTAAGGTAGTTTGTCTGGGTTTTTTCCTGCGTTTGTTTGCTTTTTAAAAAAAGATGAAATAAATACAGCTGTAAGTAAACATGGAATCACAGACCTGCATTTTTCACTGAAAAAGGAAAATTAGAGTGATTATTTAGAATCGTCATCAGATACTACCAAAGGGGAAATCAATGACCATTTCTGTATACAAAGTCATCTTAGTTTAGCTAAGCTTTAAGAAGAGTATCTCACAGCAGTCAGGTCATCTGACAGAGCAACAGGATATTCCTTCAGCACAAATGAAGCAACATTAGAAACAACCCTCAGTCTGTATCTATACCAATCACAACCAAGAACATTTCAATAAAAGCAAATTTTATTGAAAAATGAAATGTAAAATAGAAGCTAAGTTGAGGAAATTATACCTTTCTTTACATCTGATGAAGCACTGACAGGTGGCACACAAACAGGTGTCAGAACGCTTAGAACCCCGAGCATGTTTTCGATGAGACAGAAGGGTATTTTTCCTTTCTCTCTTAACTGTTACCTTGCTTTTGTGCTAGAAAAGACTGATATCACTGCTCCCAGGAAGGATTGAAGGTTCTCTAACTGCCTGGCTCATCAAGTGAGAGGTGAAATGAGATGATCAGAAACGGGTGGCAGAGCTGATGAAGAGCTGGGAAGCAGACACAAGTAAGACTGGTTTGGATAGCAGATGCTGAGAGGAAGCAGAATAGGTTGTGCTGAGAGGAGGAGATGGATGTCAAGACTAGCAAAAGGGTTATCCAGAAGGAAAAAAGTGAAAAAAATGTTAGTGCCTGGGGGCAAAGAAACTTGAGGGGAATGGTGATGGACAAGACAGCACTTGGTAAGCCAAAAAACGGAGCAAGGCTGGAAAGCCTAAAAGAGAGAGACTCAGTGAGGAGAACAGGAGAGGGGAAGCTGCCCTCTGAGATACAGAAAAGCAGCAGAGCAGCAGGTTAGATGTGACAGGGCTAAGGGGTCAGTTGACAAGCACTCTTTGATATGGGAGAGAAACTAATGTTAGTATGAGAATGCCTATCTCAGTCTACAAAAACCTTTTAGCTTGTGGTCAACTGCAGGTACCTACAATACAGCATCAAAAAAGGATGTAAAGTGTAGAAGAGCACAGGACAGCATTTCCCCAAGACCATGTTTCAACACCATCTCCACAGCCATAAGACTAAGGTCCTTAGCACCTAGTAAGTTATCCTGTAGTGAACTGTCCTGTTGGGCTTTGAATCTTTGTAGGCTCTCCGCACCCACAGGACAGTGTGGCAGAGGGATGAGGAGCTCATATACACACTGTACAACAAAAGCGTACAACTATGCAATGACTTCTGTTTGCTTGGAGCCTGAAGCCTGCTAGTCTCATTTGATAACCCAAGGTCTCATCATGAAAGATAAGGTCAGTGACCATTTCTCATCTATCCTCTCCAAGCTACTCATAACTTTGCAGTGTGCTGTCAGAGCCTCCAGGCATCTTCCCTTCTCTGATGGGAAGTTCTAATGTACTGTGTAATTTCTTCTATGGGTGCCATGTTATACATCAAACACTCACCATCATTCTTTAAACTCTACAGTTTCTACTGTATGGTTTTTATGAAGAAGACTAGAACTGCACACGGTGTTCACAAATACAGTTAAGTCCATAACCGACACAGTGGTACAGTTATGTTCTACATCTGGTTCCCCATTCCTTTCGTAATGATCTCTAACAATGCTTTTTTTGGCACTAACCAACCTGTGTTTTCACCGAGCTATTAATACTCAAGGTCTCAGTCCTGAGAAGTTAGAGTCTACTCACTGTATCACCAAATAAACTAATATAAGATCAATTTATTTTGTGCTGCTTCCATGTACGCTACCTTTACTACATCAATTTTTGCCTGCCATTTTACCTCCAGTCAATCCATATCAGAGACATATCTGAAATTCTTCATAGTTTGCCTTTATTATTTCTACGTTGAATAACTTAGTGTCATCATCAAATGGGTCACCTCATGATTTCCTCTCTTTTCCAAATCACAAATATTTTGAATGTCACAGGCACAAGAATTGATCCCTTGAGATTCTACTGGTGACCCTTCTCCACCTTGATGATGGACCATTAATTCCCGACTTTTTTAATCTTTCTTCTTATTTGGCCACATAAGAGTTTTCTCTTCTATTCCATGGTAGATTAATTTCTTTAATAGCTTCTGGTAATGGACCTTGGTAAATTTCTTTTGAAAAATCAAAGTAGACACACTATCCATTTGTCTGCCTACTCCTTTTAAAAAAAAAAAACGAAACAGCTTCTTGCTCAGTATCATACTCATTGACAAGCTCAATATCCCTTAGTGTTTGGCACTTCAAAAAAGCACCACCTTCCCCCCTAAACAGTCTTACTGAATATATTTCCAGGACCTTCCCTAGCACCTCTTAGAAATGTCCAGTGATTCCGTTACTGACTCTTCCTTTGCAGTTAAGAACTGCATCAAATCTGTTGGCAACATTCAACCCTCCTCTGAGACCAGAATGTACTTAGCATGCAATCTTACCACTGCCTTCAGTTAGGTGACAGAAATCTGTGGGAAGCCGCTTGATATGCAAATCAATTTAATGACATGTGGTAAGATGTACATTTCCTTTCTCTCCTTCTCCCCATCTTCCCTTCCTAAAAGGCTAAGCAAACAACACACTTTAATTAGCAGAATTCTCCCATTGCAAAACTAAGCACTCTATGTTGAAGGGAACACCAAAAAAATGGATGAATCAGCTCTGTGACACTATGAATACACTTGGATGAGAAGTTCCTGCTTTGGCTGTTCCAAAAGCTGGATCCATACAGTGAACAAGCTATGAAACACATGCAGTGGTTTCATGTACTACTCAGAGGTTGTGTATGTGTGTTAATGCACAAATCTATCAAACCCAAATATACGCATACACTTTACAAAGAATCTTTGTATGTACGTGTACATACACATACATACACATAAATGCTGTTTCGAGCACTTTACAATTTGGAGCCCAACTATCAACAGATACTTTTGGGTTTGAAGCTTCTCCCCAGCCTTTCTCCAGCCTTCCAACTACAAATTAGGGATGACACTCCTCACCCTCATGATCTTTATGAAGCTAAACATCTGTCTCCAAAGCGTTTGGTATGGTTAGAGAAACTTCTGAGAGGAACATTAGTTTTGCCTGCAGGTAGGATCTGAATGGTGAGCAGTACCTAAGGCTGTGGCAGAGGCCAAGCCAGGAAGTCAGAAGGAAACACAAAATAGTTCTTTCAGGCATACATAGTGAGACAGGGCAGGCAAACAGGACAGCCTTGCAATTGCACCCTCCCTTCCTTACACAGGAAGGGTCAAACTGTGGTCAGAAGGCCACCTTAGCTTCCCCCTTTCCTAATTTTTGAGCTTTTTTAACCTTACTAATACTCTTTGAGCACTACCTGTTGTGGTTAACTCATTTTATATAAAGCACTGAAGAAAAAGCATGAACGTGTTGCTTTTAATCCCTGCCACACACAGAGAGCCTGGACAGAGCTACAAGAGAGAAAACTTAGTCCAACTAGCGTTGGTCATTCAAGTAGAAAACTGATTTATCTTTCCAAGGTCCTAAACATAAAGAAAAACAATATTAAAAAATTAGAAACAGTATTTACTACAATTTGTAATGTTGTCTTTAACAGATAGGTATGAAGAAGACTTTCACATATCAGTGATCACTTATGAGCTGTTCCTGAAGTACAGATAGACACCATCTGTTCTGGTTTCCTGTGTCCATCGTAAAGAGCAAAATAAATCCACATTTTCAATGTTTACCTATGAGGAATTCTTTGACTGCTTTAGATGTAGATCAGCAGAGTTATGTTCAAGATCTCAAAAGCTTCTTCTGTTGTGATCTGTTCCATAAATCCTTTTCTTACAAGAACCTTACTGCAGTCACCAAAAAAGTAAAACATGTGTACCCTAAAAATGCATAAAAATACATAAATTCAAATTTCTTTTTCTTCCGGGCCTATTGTACAAAAATAAAATGTTTTCTATTTACTCTTAGTCATCCATAATGGTAGATTCTGGTAGAATGCTAATTCTGCTTTATCTCTTCATTTCAAGGTTTCCATGCCTTCAGCTAGGATTTGGCTGTTTAGTTGAAAACAGCTTAACCAATGTTTGGCTCAAGTGAGGAGGTGGAAGCCTCCAGAAACAAATCTGTGACTGTTGGAGGAAGTTTTCATGCTACTGGTGAGTGATCTCATTCAGGATTTCTCTGCCCACTCCCGACCTCTTCCTCCAGCTGATGTTTTGTCCCCTGAAACACACCAAAGGCCACTTTAACCATTTATGCAAGTCCTGCTCTGCAAAGAGAATACTTGGAAAGGAACAGTTCCAAACCACAAGACAATACAGCTGCTTAGAATTATAATTAAAAAGATAAACTTAGTATTGCCTGTATGAACTATCAGTAACCCAATTGATGCTTAACAGCCACTTTCTTCTCTATTACAGAAGCTGACCATAAAGTTCAGGCCAACGGAGTTCAGGCATAACAGAAAACCATTTCTATTCAACGAAGCACGTCAGGGCATGCTCTTAATTACACTACTGTGAAGGACATTTAAAAGAACATTTTAAGAACTGAGGCCCTAAAAGCTTGCAGCCATCAGCTCAGCCGTGAGGACACAGAAACTGGAGAAAACTCAGACAGCCGGCACAACGCCGAAGAGCTGCCGGTGCACAGCCAAGCACAATTTTGGACCTGGGCAGGGACCTGACTAAGGGGCACCTGCCAAGGCTTTGCTGCAGTGGAAGGAAGCCAGTGTGTTAGGACACCTCATTATCCCTGCGGCGCTTGCGGTCTCACAAAAAGAAAATGTGCTTAGGCTGTGCAGGCAGGGCTTTCTCATCCGCCCGCCAGCTCTGTACCAAAAATACCACTGGTAGGCTGGAATACTGTCTGTGAGGGAGCAAGGAAGAGAGATGAAATATTTCTCCCAATGCATAGCTGCGACTTTCATTGCGCCTAGAATATCTTTACCCGTGGTCTCCCCACTAAGCAATTCAGATTGTCAGTATTTTTGGAGATCCTTTCCTTCATCTCAGCTAGTGCTGTCAAAAAAACTAGACATGATGTAGTCGTGTAGGTGAAACTAAGTGCATATTTTTATTTCGAGATAAGAGTGTGGCTTGTCTGCATCACTCACATGGCTGAGTGGAGACTGAGGCAAGCTGGAGGCGGATAGCTAAACTAGCAGGGACAGGAAAACTCCATGACAACTATTTAATGCCATTCTGTTAATTAGACACTGCACGGAAAAGTCAGTGGAAAGTGCTTCCAAAGTATCCAGGAAAGAAGCTTTGCCACTGTGATCAGAAATAGGTGCAACAGGCAGTGAGCTCAGAGGGAAAGAAAATAGCAAGTACTGCCATGTAGCAGAAGCAAAGAGGTATTTCACAGGCTTATGTGAAACAATCCCACAGCTAAAATTACAAGTAAACCAACAGATGAACAAAAAGAATTGTCAATTACATGTATCTCTATTTAAATGATTCATTCCAGGCATAACCTTGGTGGTTTTTTTGGTATAATTGGCTGGGTTTGCATATCAAAACTTGAGTATGCCTTTTCTTCTGACACCAACAAGTGGTTAACTTTACAAGCTGTAAGAGTAATAAAGCATGACAAGTTAATAAATATTTTC
This sequence comes from Todus mexicanus, assembly GCA_013389965.1. NCBI lineage: Eukaryota > Metazoa > Chordata > Aves > Coraciiformes > Todidae > Todus > Todus mexicanus. The sequence goes on along the minus strand of WEIS01051218.1, from coordinate 3,837 downwards.
AAAGATGCTTTTATTAAAACCAGAAACAGAAGCCAGCTNTCAGGCAAGAAGTGAAGTAAGAAGAAAGCAAACCAGAACTGCTTATGGCCCACATCATCGTAACACAGGCAGAAATCCTGCCCTGCTGCTGCAGCTGGTGGTGGATCTCCTGCCAACATTAACAAGGCCAGGTTTGTGGCCAAGTTATTTTTCAAGAGAAGTTTCCATAAAACAAAGTGGAAATTATGAGCTTCTTGGCACTGCCTGATGAAACCCTTCAGCCGTGCCCCACAGCAAGCTTACTGTCACCATTCTGGAGGGCTCAGACCTAAAAGCACCTGCTTTTTCCATGCTGCAGGTGTGAGGATGCCAGCACGCACACCCAACACTAGGCCAAGGAAGCGCTGCAGATCTTCACTCTTCTGCCAACACATCTCATGGCTCATCGTCTTTGCCCGAGTATCGACACACATACATGGTCCTATGTCAAGCAGTATACTCCTCACTCAAATAGCATGACTTAACTCTTCACTCTTTGTATTACTGAAAAAACCCCTCAAAACCCTCAAATCTCTTTTTTTTTCCCTTGAAGATAGCAGTCTGATACCATCATTGGTCTAGTGGTCATGGAGGTGCTGGGTTGAAGGTTGAACTTGATGATCTTAGAGGTCTTTTCCAATCATAATGATTCTATGATTCAAGAGACCTAAGCATTCACCTAGATTTCTAATTCTGTGATGAGGTGGCTCACAGAGATTCAAGACATAATAAGCTCACACTAGAAGTAATTTTCTAAAAGCAGGAAGACAAAATCAAAGATGATTTTAAGGTAAATGCCTTCAATGTGTTCAGACTGGTAACTCAAATTTACTGAACAATTTTCTCTTCACAAGAAGTTTCCCCTCTTCAATGAAATGAAACTGTACAGTAATCCCATGTCCATGGAAGTATGCAGTGAATAAATCGGTAAACCAGATTTATGCCACGAGAACTTTTTCTCAAATCTTGCACTTTAAGAAAACTGTAAAGCACCGCACACAGACACAAAAACATACCTTAAAATTAAACCAGCTATTCTTTTTTTCTCTGGGTTCAATTAGAACATTTTTAGGGGGCAGATTTACGTAGTCGCTGCAAAGACACAGGGCTGACTCAAATAAGGGTCTATCATTTTGCCGTATTTAAATTACTGCTTTTACGCTTTAGTTGCATTCACTTAAAAGAATACATGAAGCTGTGTAATCTAATAAACCTAATCAATATTACTAAATACATTGCTACAGAGAACTGCAGTAACTACCATCATACACAAATGTCAGAGAAAAACTCATGGAGCAGCTGAGTGCTGCAGTGATAACTCTCCACACATCTCGGACGCAAATGAACTGTGAAGATGCCCTGGCCTGAAAGCAGACACATTACTGTCACTCACTGTTTCTCACCTCTGTGGAAAACAAATGTCAAGATGAAAGAAACTATTAGCTGACTCTAGACACTAAAAAATGATTCACAGTAAAGTAAAATTTGTAAGACTCAATCCTGCAGCCAGCTGCCCACTGCCAAACTTTCTTTTGGCATCTTAATTCTTACCAGAACCAATGGATTTACCAGTGGCCCACATCAAGGGTCTATTGGTACCAAAATTACTGAGGAATGGGCATTGTCAGCCCTGAATTTCTGAAACTGCCCATTAGCAGCTACCACACCAAGAACAGCTGAGGCACATGCAGAGTTGACAGGCAAGATCCAACTTGTAAAAAATTTATCTTTTAACATTGAAGAAGTATTAGCAGGAGAGGAGGAAAAAAAAAAACCCCAAACCCCAAACAAAATGCTTTCAGGACTCCTTATCTCTGTAACAAACAAGATTTAGGGGAAAAATATTCCAAGATAGACATAGTATTGCTTATGGTGATTAGCAATAAAATCAGTATCCTCATACTGAGCTGTCTGTGCAGGTTACAAGACTAGTTCTTCCCCCCGCCCTCCCCCGAAAAAAAATCAACGTGATTGAATAAAATTATTAAAGATAATCTGTCATGACCATTAGATACCGAGAGACTGAATGCCATCAATTCCCTGCCTCCCATCTGTGTCCTTGATGTACAAGGCAGCAAGAGTATTCAAAGTATTTGACCACTTCTAGACTACAGAAAAATCAAAGTAATAAATTAAAAGGGTAAGTGTTCAAGAGGAAAAGTAAATGAACAGCTTTTGTTAAAAACTCCAAACAGGGTTTTTTTTTTTCCCCCTTCAAGACTTCTGCACTTTTCAGAGGATCTGTTCATCTCATCACCAGCTTCACCACTAGGAAGACAGCAAGCCAAACAGGAGAGGACAATCCGGGCTGCCATAGATGAACACCCCACTACTGTGTACCAAGCCAACATCTCATGATGCGCTGTACTCCTGGTCTCACATGCAAGAAAATGACCCATTCCTCCAGCCTTCTTCTCTAATGCACTTTCACTGCATGCAAGAAAGTCCAACTTTAACCATATACAACAAGCAGCGGGATGGTTGACGGAGAATGACAAATTATGGCCATGTTGACCATTATTCCACCAGTGGAAGTAATTTCGTGGCTGCTCTTTCCCCAGTAAACTCTTGGGAACATCAGTATCTAAGGAATCTGTTTCTGTTAGTTTTAGTCCAGTCAGGGTCAAGAGATGAATGGCAGCACAGGAAAATGATGGCAAACACAAACACAAGCAGATACAACTGCATAAGCCTCAATTACAAGCAAATCAGACACTGAATAGCATATGGGGTGATTTTAAAGAAGAAAATACTACCTAAGTGCAAAGCATTAATTAGCAAGAAGTGCTTAAATGTCTTTAAATTTCTTGCCTCCAGTGAGCAAAGCCTACATTGCTTCCTAATATAAGACATTCAACTCCCAATAATTTTTCATTCAAAACCACAACTCAAGAAAGGCACCTTAAAAGTCCAAGTCCAGTTCCTCATTCCTGCAGGGAGCTACGCATGGGCCTCTTCATAAATTTATGAACTTCCTTCTAAATTACCAGACTTCTTATTCCTTTTATCAGAAGCCTGCTGGAGCTCTTTACTCTTGCAGAAGCTTCCTTATAATTTCCAGATTAAATTTATTCATGGCCAATTTATATTCATTTGCTCTTGTGATGACATTGTCTTCTATCTTAAATTAGGTTTAAGTTCTCCGGGGCACTGACCAAATCTACATAAGTATAGAGAGTCCTGAGCATAATAGTTCCCTGATCATAATTCAGTTTTTCTTATGATAACAATACAATAAATAATAAAAATTATAAAAAATTAATTCCACTAGTCTGATCTTCTTTCACCACAAGTGCAAGTGCTCTCACATGGAATCTGATCACATATCACTATGAAGCCAGGTGAGACTGCAGTTCTGTCCCATCTCTAACAAGTCGCTTATCTGGCTCTACAAGCGTATTGACCCTACAAGCTGATGTTCTTCCTGTGACTATGTAAAACTAAAGAAAACATAGCAAAAAAAGAAGAAACGGGTACAAGAGCATGTCCCCTTTAGCACTAAAATTTTTGATGGAAGTGACCAACTCAACTCACACACAAGTCTGGAAAACATGAAAAAAGCAGCAGGTTCCATCCTGCAGTCAGAATTCATATTACTAGAAGCAGGTCCCTTCCCCCATCAAAAGTACTAAATGAGGGTTCTTAAACCCTTTTGCTCAGATTGAACTATCCTTCTTACCTACAGTAGCATCTACAACATTATACTGCCAGTCTGGAGACACCTACATCATATCCATACAAACAAACACCAGATCTAGAAACTTTACTGAACAATAAAATTTCCCTGTCCCTTCTTGGGCCACAAGGATGATCAGACGA
>WEIS01051206.1:0-11121 GCA_013389965.1 Todus mexicanus | reverse complement strand
ATACAAGCCACCTTTTTTTGACTGCGAGAGTAAAGCACTGCATTGTTATACAGGGGTCAAAAGCTTAGTTTGCACTGCACGGGAGATTCATCTGCTGGATATGAAAATCCAAAGAAAACTGCAGCGAACTGAGGCCAGCAGAAAGGACCAACACCACCCAGGGCACTATCGTGAGTTTTAGCTGCTGGGTGACCTGAGGAGAATGCGTGTGTGTATAGACACTTCGTTTTAGCTGTTAAATTAAAGCTTTCATGATGATCCCTGTTTCCTTACAAAGCCCAGTTTGTTTTGGGTTTTAAACCAAGTCTTTAGTGTGGTCATAGAAGAGGTGATGTACCATCGGGATAGACCCTACCCTTTGCAGTTTCCTTCCAATATGAAAAAAAAAAACACCCCACAAAAAAAATCCAAGCCCGAAATGTCTTACTAGTCAATTTATTTGGTGTTTTCCAATGGTAGTCAAATTCCGATTTTTACCCCGGCGATCCTTACATGCACATTAGCAAAACGAATCTTGTTTTCTTACAGCGTAACATTCAACCTCGCTTTGCTGCAGCTCGCTTCTGCAGCAGCAAACAATGCCCTGCTTTTAAGTGAGGGCTTCACTCGAAGGAAAGGATTCTCTAATTTCCCAATCCCGCCGTTTCTGAACTTCGTTTGTTCCTGAGCCTCCTTTGTTGCAGAAGCAGCTTGCTAAAGCCTCAGCCTGTCGACTCGTCTTACTTTTTTCAGACTCTGAAATGGTATTACGGACTAATTCCACTTTTATCACAACAAATGAGGATAGTTAAGAATGACAATATAGCACTTGTAAGGGTTCATTAGTGGGGCTGCAGGAAAATGGCTGAGTTTGTAGTGCCAAAAAAATGTGAAATTCATGTCAGAGGATTCTCGGCTGAAGAACGTGAAACGAAGCAAGTACCGCGATATCGCTGAAGGAAAATGTAAGTAAGCGATAGAATAAATAACAGAAAAAGAGCTAGTTAAATTATTTCAATTCTCTGTTGCGTCTGTAATTGAGAAACTTTTTCCTGATTATTTCATTAAAAATAGCCTTAGTTACGCTGAAGTGAGGAAAGTGAAGAAAAAAAGCTCACAGCACAGGTAGTACATCAACTCTCTGGACAGCTGTACATATAGGGTTTGGACTCATGAAAATAAATCCCAGTTTTCCAGTCTTTTACAGCTTTTTTTTTTATATAAAGCATGAGAAAGTTCAGAGCACGTATACAGAACCAAGTGCAAGATTTTTAAAAATTCCATATCTAGTTTTAAAGATCGATCGATACTAATTAAGTGAAGGTAGAAGAGAGGTCAGCGCTGGGTCAGTTGTGTCAGAACTTGGATCACTGCTAGGAAAATACACAGGAATCCTCCTCGTTGTTACAATGCCCGAGATACAGGCGATGGATGAACTCCCTCTTTCTCCGAGCCTGATCTGACAGTTCAGATGGAGAAGGAGCCAGACCTCAATAAAAAGCAATTTGAGCACATAAAGACTTCGACTTTGGTCCAGTTTTGACAAGAAGACCAAGATTCATTTCTTTACTGCAGTGGTTGTCAATATTTTCCTGCTTGAAACCCTAAAGGAAGAGGTTGTGATTTCTGTCACTTAGTTTTTGAAAAAGTGCTCCCTTTCACTTGGAATTTATGGTTTTCCACATACCCAGAAATTCCGCTAAGGTGTAAGGATTCACCAAAGTCACAGAAAAGGCCTTGGGGAAAGGAGCAACTTCTCAGTTCTAAAAACTGACTGGAGTTTTTTTCAATGAAAATTTTGTTTGTTTGTTTGAAGCTGAATTATTTGTGAATGATCCAGGTTTCTCTGCCATGTTCTAGGGTAAGAGTTTCCCAAAGGAGGGATAGGTGCTGGGGTGGACATTCCACTGCACTGTCCACTAGACAAACAGGGAGGTCAGGGTAGCAGAAACGCAATAAACCCAACGATCAGCATCTGCCAAAAACACCGTCATAGGCAAAAGGAGAAACAGAATGATGGTCACTTGATCTAAGCCAGGAAAACAGCTGCCAGTGATCACCAGTTGTAGCACTTCAGCTACAGTAACTTTCTAAAAACATTTTTCATCCTACAGCTTTCCAATAGGTTTGGTTATGAAAGAAAAACAGGTGACGGTGCTTGGGAATGGGAGACATACAAACCAGCTCAGCTGCGTGGCTTCGTCAGCACCTGAGCTCCTGCACTTGATGATCCAAATCCTGCAGCAAACGCTTCCTCCACAAAAATCCTCCTCCGGGAGTAAGCAAACTCAGTGTGAATCCCAGCTCTGTCTCCTCTGCTTCCACTTTCTGAGCAGCCAATAATTAAATATTTTTGTTTTCTAATCGAAACACATTCATAAAGCAGCAAGAGTTTGTAGCAGTATTGTTGTAGCCTAAGTGTTCTGGGTACACAGGAGACGCCACATATCCCTAGAACTCGTCTCCCTCGTAAATCACTGAGCTAGTGTAAGGCTTTAAAAATGCACGTGTTAAAAAGAGCATAAAGAATTGTGCAGCTATTGCAAAATACTTAACAATGTTACTAGGCAATTTCCTTTCAAATGGAGCTGTTAGGCGGCAGCGCTCCCAGGCTGATTCACCTCCTGGCAAGGCCTTCTGGAAGTCAGGTCTACCTGAAAACTGTGAATTTGTACGTCGAACTGAAAGGGGGTTTTTTTTTACTACACATTCACAAAATACAGGATTTGCAAAACAGTACAAAACGCACACATTTCAGGTTTATATATAAATAGCAAGTACCTTTTACACCACATGAAGTGAATTTTCCTTAGTTGAGAGCACGCTTTTTAGGCAACCCTTGACTTGGATCATTGTATCAGAGAGTGGCAGTATCACATTTTAGCAGCAATAAAAAAGGGCTGGGGAGGGATTAAAAACATAACCACAAATTCTCGCAAGATAGTGAAGGTCAGCTCTTGATACCGGTTTTGCTACGTTAAAGAGGGTTGTGTGAGTACTCGTGCGGGATGGAGGTGCTGGTGTGAGCACTGCTCTTGACATGCTTCTTCCCAGAAAGCTGCAGGAACCCACGCACGACGGCAATAGAAGAACCATTCTCTCAGGAGATTCTGCCTTTTTAAAGGTAGGTCAGTGACACAAAGGACGAAGCTTTATATCCTTTTTCTGCCCCAGGTGCCAGGCAGTGCTCTCCGTAGTTGCTGATAAAAGGAGAAGGTGGTGGGTGCATCTTGCTAAGCTTGACTTCTCTTGGGGTAGCGAGTTACAGGTCTTAGCAGATAACTACTTTGTTTATTTTCTTTTGCGTTAAATCTGTAATTGGTTCAGGTGTGAATGAGATCTGAACCTGTCCTGGAGAGCATCCAAACACACACAGTTTTCATTTCAACGACGACGTAGGTATCTCATGTCACACAGACAAACCGGATCGCTTGGCACCTTCAGCTCCACTCTGACCTCTAGCACAGCCCAGCATTCCAATGGTATTTGCCGAAAGCGAAAGCTGTACACGCTACCTGTATTTATGACTGGGCGTGAAAATCGGGTCCTTTATTTGGTTAGAAGCCCAGCGCTGCATTGTGGTGAAGCATCCTCAACTCCTGGCTTCAGAGCAGGGAGTCACCTGCCGAGGGCCGAGGCCCCACCTGAGGATCTACCCATAGGCACTTCATTTTTGGGTGTAGCTACACTAAGGACCACATCTACCCTCAGAAAATGTGCAGTTTTCATCGCTGCCATTAGAAGTGACATGCCCATAGCTGATAGCAGAAGTTGGCTGGAGGTGCTTTACAAAGAGCTTTGCACGGGTTGCTTTGGATCGCTATGTACAGGCACTTTGCTCTCCTCGTTCCTGTAAGATCTTCTGCTCCTTGAAAAAGATCTTGTCCCTTAATTGAATACTGACTCCAGCTGAAGCACCTTCTGTTGGTTTGCAGACAACTGGACATCAAGCCTACACTATTGCTTTGATGTAAACCTATACCCCGTTACAAAAAATCAACACATAATACCACTCTAACCCTAAAGCCTAGAGCAATAAGAAGCCAGTTCAAACCTAAGTACACATTAAATAGCTCTGGAGTCAAATTAAATAAAAAGCTAAATTACAAGCATGTAAGATCTCCATTTGTTGCTGACTGATTCTTTTCTTGCCCCAGGTCATGCTTTATATCTTCGCACTGTCTTGTTTTGGTGGTTCTGCTGACTGTGTTTGCAGTACAGAATATTTAACTAGGAAGAGAGAAAAGAAATCGTGAGTACAACAGCACACGCTGGAACCAGCGCGCAAGCAACGGGCGCCCTGTGCTGGCTGGTTGTATGTGACATTGGGAAAGCCTTTGCAGCAGCCTTGGTTATCTGGCACTGAAAGAAAGCTCGTGCTTTTCTTGGATAAAATGCTCTGGATGGCTGAAAACATGAAAGCTAAATATTAACTGCCATCGTCTGCAGCATGAGCTCGTGGGCTCCTATCATGGCTTTCCTTTGTGTGCAGTAAAGGGGGGGAACCTCCGTGGTGGGTGTCTCACAAAAAGCTGCAGCATCACCTAAGTGGTGTCTTCATCACCGAGACACAGCAGCTCAGCACAGCACGAGGGACTTGAAGAAAGTCCCTCAGCAAAGCTGCTTTTGTGGCTGGATGCGGACGGGGTAAGGAAAGCCAGGTGCTCACCTTGGGGTTCCTCGCTCACAACAGCTTCCATGTTTTCTCCTTTCACATATTCCGTGTTAAGTCCCTCTGAGAAGCAACAATAAAGAGAGTGAGATGGGAGAGCAGTAAGTAAAAATTACTTGCTCTGATGCCTTCAAACCTCTGGCAATGGGCCTATCTAAGACACCTTTTTGCAACCTCCTCTGCATTAAGAGCAGTGTAGAAACACCAGTAAAGCATCAACAGCGCAGAGAAAGCGTTCCTGGGTTTTAAAGGGACCGCAGAGGCTTGCCTAGAAGGCACAGCTTCCAGCAGCAGCCCTTTTTTCCCGAGTCTCTTGCTTCATGTTTCTCAGTCGAGGCAGCGAGGCTAATCGCTGTGCTGAGGCGCTCAGCGAGAAGGGCGCGGAGGAGCTATGTCCGACGGGGCTGCCGTGCAGCAGGGGCTATGCCCAAGCGCAGAGAGATGGCCTAGTTCTCATTACCAGCTCAGTTATGCAGAGCTGCAAGCAGCAGTTTAGCGCAGGGCTGTGCCAATGAAGCGGGATCCCAGTGGGGTGTCAGATCCCGAATAAGTCCCTTATTTAAATGCAAAGAAGTTTCCGATGCTCGCAACAAGTGAAGCTCGGGCGAAGGGTGGATGGGTGGCTGCACTGAGGCACCAAGAGGGTGTGCAAGGCGAAGGGAATGGCTCCACTCATCCTGGTCCTGCTCAGAGCTGCAGAAGATTGAGGTAAGACTGCTCAGGGTGCACCACGGCCTCAGCTGCGCTTCACAGCTTGTCTAAAGGGCCGGGCAGAGAGGGCAGTGCTGGGCTAACCACAGCGTCCTGTTAGGGAGGGCCCAGGGATAGGGCGAGGCCTGCGCTGTTTTGCAAAGGAAGGCTGAGGCGACTCACGCTGCAGCCACGTAACGTGCTTTTTAGGCATCTAAACTTCTTTACACATCTAAAAGCGTGGCAGGGGCCTGCTGTGCCTCACCACCGGGGACTGACAGGCTCATTTGTATTCGCGGGGAAAGAGGGAGACAGGGAACGGTGCTAGGGCCAAGGCAAAGCAGGGTCACAGCAACCCTCACGCCACAGTGGGGCATCTGCTGCCTCCAAGGCACAGGAGAGAAGTAAAATTTCTGCAACTGGCTGAAAAAAAACAACCCTAAAAGCCCACACCAGCACAGACACTGCAGTCTGTGGCTGCCCAAGCCATGGAGCAGCACGGAGGGCTCCTGTCCTGCCCGGCACAGCGACCGCTCGAAGCAGAGGGGCACAGCGAGGCTGAGCCACAGCTCTGGGCACAGCGAGCAAACAGGAGCTGCAGTGTGAGAGGAGAAAGTGTGATGAAGGGTATTAGGTGGCGTTGTACACGTTGTTTAGAGGAATTGAGAAACGTTCTTCCAAAGAAGCTCAAAACTGAGACACGGAGCCGCAGCCTCGCCACTGCAGGACGGCCGGGCAAGGAGAAAGGCCGAGCCTGTTCCTCAGTGCCTCAAGCAAATGGTCATTACACACCACCGCTACTGCCCTCAAGATGTGTTTTGCTAGGATAACACCAAATGCAATTTATGTTTTTCAATAAAAAGCCACTTTTGCAGCGGCTGACGGCTCTTAGATTTCTGTCATGCATTGCAACGCATCTAAGGCCTGACATTAGCCCAGCATGCCATGTCTGATGGCTTAAATTAATCCTCCTTTATAATTAACTTTAATTTCCTGCCGCCTTTCTGGGGCTTTGTGTCTCTCAGCTTCCCCCTCATCAAAGCCTTTACTCTATTTTTTTTTTAATTATTTATTCTTGCCAAAATATCATTTAAGTGGGGGGAATATACAAGGGTGTTTCATTCCATCACATTCATTTGACTTTTCCTGCTGATCTAATTTACCCAAATGCTCCTGTTTGTTTTCAGGCACAACTGGGAAAATAGCACAATTCCAGCAGAAATTTCCAACCCTGAACACCCTTCCCCCAGAGCAAAGGACGCTCACAGGAGATTTCATTTGATTCATTTAAAAAAGACCTTTCTCCAGCTCTTTGCAACCACCCCGTAACGGGCTGCAGGAGCCCACCGTGGTGCAATGGGGCGAGGCTGCCACGACACCTCACGCCCAGCAACTTCACGGGGCAGCTCGTGCAGAAGGTGCGTTCTGGAATAGGAAGATTTGCTGCTTAATTTGCCCCTTAATTGCACTGATTGCTGCCTACCTGCAGGAGGGTGGAGTGGGCTGGGCTGTACCACATCACCCCACCCCACCACATCCCATCCCACCTCACCTACAGCTGCAAGTGCTCGCTGGGCTTCCTCTGCTGCTGTCTGGTGAGTTTTTACCTCTTGCTGAGATTCTGGGGGGGAGGGTTTGGTTGATTTGATTTGACGTGGGGTGGTTTATTCCATGTTTACCCTGTTTGGTATCAGTGGGTTTGTCTTCACTGTGTCTGTGCTGGTGTGAGGGGCTGTGCGGAGCCCGCGGGGTGGCAGCGGCTGCTATGGGGTTCCTGCCGGTGCGATGCCTGGTAGGGTGGTGGAGCTCGCTAACCCATGGCAGGGGCTTTGCTCAGCCAGCGCCGGGTCACTCGAAGCCTGATATCGCCTCCTGTCTCTGGGTTACTGGATGCCCAACACTCCCTCCCATCTCCGGGCTGGGAAATGGGCGCGGAGTTCAAGGGGCAAATAGGTGGGTGCCTGCTCTGCGCCTTCGAGGTGATTAGGGGGGCGGACTTACGCTGGATGCTGAAGCAGAACTTCTTCTGCTGGTAGGAGATGTAGCTGGAGACGGCCCCGATGAGCGCCATGGCCAGGCCACTGGCGATGCCGGCGATCGTCCCCTTCTCCATCACTTCTCCTGCAGGGTGCAGGGAGAGCAGGGTGCTGTGTGGCAGGGGGTACACACAGCACCAGCCCCATCCTACCACTGACCCCACAGCCCCAGCGGTACCTACCTCCGTAGTCGCTGTCGGTGTTGCCCCCATCACCTGCAAGAGACATGAGTCCGTCAGTGGCCCTGCGCCCCTCTGCTCCCCCCGCCACCGTGCCAGGCAGCCTGGCAGGGAGAGGACATAGAGCACAGGGGCAGCAACGTGCTCCCTGGGCAGGGGACAAACATATGTCCCCAGAGGGTGCAGTGCCTCTGTTGCCCCACACCTCTGCCTGGCTGCCCAGGGCAACACCTCACTTCTCAGAGGTCTGAAGCTGCTCCTCTCCCACTGCACTTGGGAGTTCTGGAGGGAGCCTCAGGAGGGGACACCTCTGCCTGCACCACAGTTGAGCTCCCCTCTGCCCCATGCCGCTCTCCTCTCCGTGATGAGCAGATAAACGAAACTCTGCCAGGTAGTTACACAGCACCCTCGTGCTGTCACAGGGAGGGGACTGGCTATGCTCCACATCGTCAGCGAATCTTCACTCGGCTTGAAGTCTATTTTAAAATCACGCTCCCTAGAGAAACTGGGCTGGGAGGAGAAGCTGCTCCTGCTGGAAGCTGCAGTCCTCACCGAGTCACTTATATCTTGAATTCATGGAAGCAGGTCAGCATTGTATTAATGCCTCTGATGCAGTTTGTCCTTGGCACAGGGATTCATTAAATGTTGATTGGGCTGCTGGTGTTCATCTCTTAACTGCTTCTAGTATTNCTGTGTAAAGCCAAACTCACCAGGTCGCTTTCCTGGGAGGGTGAATGCAGCCAGAGCTGCCTAGAAAACAAATCCCAAAAAACAAGTGTCTTTGGTTGGGTAGGGCTTGGAAATGGAACTTCTGGGGGATTCTGGGTGAAGGTTACCCCTGAGCATCACTGGAGGAATGTTTCTCTGCCAGGCAGATGGAGGCTGCTCTGTTCATTTCATTATTTCCTCTAAAGCTCCCCAGCTATTTTGAAAAGCCACGTACGGCTTTCTGTACAGCAGGGCCCAGAGCAAGGGTTTGCATGCCCATTTAAACCAGTGGCTCCCAGTCGGCTGGCTAGTCCGTCTCCAGCAAGCACAGGGAGCGGTCAATAAGCAGTTCTGCTTCTCTCACAATGACCAGATGTTAACAAAATGTTTAACCCCAAATTATTTCAAGCTCATAAAAGAGGCAAGAATTGACTTGAAGTCCAGTTTGAAAGAAATACCCCGGAATCAAAGTTTAAATAATAAAATACTAATGTGGGGGGTTTTTAAAAAAAAAATAATGAAATGACTGATGTATTTACAAGTTCATCAAATACGCTGGTGCTCAGCCTTGGCTGGCAGTGAGGAAGCAGTGGTTTGGGTGTGTGGTGGCCGTGCTGCTGGGGACTGGAGCACCCTTGTCCTGCCTCCGGTGAGCCCCAGGCAGTGCCAGCCTGGCCCAGGGTCCTGCACACAGGGGACCCGGCTCTGCTCCTTCCCGAGGGACAGAGCAGCTCCAATGGAAGTACTGAGCATCAGGGTGTCTTGGTACAGGTGAAAAAGTTGTCTTGAGTACGTTCGTAGTGGGAATGTTTAATTCGTGCAGGATGGGTGCAGAGAAACATGGTCTGGGAATCAGCAGCTGAATGAGTGGAGCTGTTGAACCCCTCGCTCCTGTCCCAAAGGCAGCCTCGGGGCGCAGCAAGGCCTGTGATGGGAGAAGAGACCCAACACTGACCCAGAAAAAGGCTCCTCTCTGATGCTGCGCCTTGGGGAGTGTTACCTTTGCCTTAGCAGCCTGCAAGAGACTGCCTTATTCACCAGCTTACCACAAAAAGAAAAAAAAAAAGAAAAAGGATTTATGGGCTCAGTAATGAGTGTAGAAAGAAAAAACACCGCCTATGCCAGAACCCAAAGAGGTCCCAGGCAGCCCAGGGTGCAGTGATGCCGGAGGAACGCGTGTGCTGGTTTGTGACCAGTGCCACGTTCCAGCGGTTCAGCGCCTCAACCTTAGCTGCAGGAGTCTGAAACCTCAACACGCCCAGAATATCGAAGTGCAGACAAGTCACCTAGTTAATACCATCTAATAAAATATCTGACTATTAATTACACATGCGAGCAGGGTATGCGGCCATCTCGACATCAATAAACTAGCCGTGCAAAGTCTGTTTTCTAGCTCAAGTGCTCAAGGGAACAATCCTTGTAGACAAATGATTCATTCACTGGAGTATTTTAGAGATGAAAAAAAACCCAACCCTCCCTGCCCATAGTGTATGTTACGCCAGGACTTGAGCCTGCTCTAGATTTAGGTCTTGGCAGTGACTGCAAAGCCCAACAGCACACGCTCTGGGTTAAAGAGCTGTCAGGTACGCGGGCAAGGGGGAACTGAACGCAACCACTGCGATTTAATGGGTCAGAAGAGAACCTGGGAAAGAAACCCGCAGACAGGCAACAGGTCGTTAGGCAGAGCCTCCCTCTGCCAAGGCGGGCCTGAGCCGGGGCTGCTTCCCTCCCTGCGGCCCCCGAGGAAAGGGCTGCGCTGCCAGCGGGGGCATCCTGCAGCGATGGGCAGGGCAGCGGGGGGCTGGTGCAGGCAGGAGCCTCGGACGAGACAGCGCTTCAGTTTCTCCTTACCCTGTTGCCTGGTGGGGATGGTGTTTGGCAGCGAGAACCTGAGCCCAGGAGGGGCAAGGGAGGATCTCCTGCAGGTCCTGAGGGACAGCGTGGCTGGTGGTAGCAGGATGGAGAGGGGAAGTCAACGTACCTTCACCTGGCCTTACGTCCGGCCTCCCAGCATTTTTCCCATCGTTCTTATCATCAAGGGCATCAGCCAAGTCAAGATCCATAGGATCCGCTGGTAGAAAACAACACCGGGGTTAGCAGCACTGGCCGTGGGCTGGGGAACTCTGCAATTAATTAATTAAGCAAGGAAATGCTCAGCTTTGCCAGGGGAAATTGCCAGGGAAAGAGACGAAGCCCTCAACACAAGCATCTCCTGGTTTCACTATGGCAGATCTTCCAAACCCGTCGTGTTTCACACCCTGGCACTGCAGTGGTGAGAAATGTCACGTTCCTGCACAGAAACAGCCCCACGCCGTGGCTCGAGCACCTGACAAGCAGATAAATCAAGCTGGGTGATCACGCTCACCTGGGCCACGCTTGGGGGGAGGCCTCGTAGTTTTGGGCCGCTTGGTCGTGGTGGTTTGGATGACATCCCAAATGCTGTTGTCTGAAAGGAGGGAAAACAGTGAGAGACCAAAATGATGTTAGTGTGGGAAGGAAACCCCCCTCCCCGCAGGGAGGCTGGGGCTGTGCTGAGGAGGTTCAGTGCTCTGGTGTCTCCACGGCTTCAGATGCTTAAGGATGGGCTACTCCATCCACGAAATCTCCCACTTAACAACAGCTGACGGCTCCGTCCTCATCAAAAACTTTTACAAATGCTGCTTGGTGAACTGCCCCAATAAGGCTCGGGCAGGGGTGTACGGGCAGCAAGGGAGGGATGATGGTGAAATGCTGGTGCCGACCCTTCTGGTATGTCAGTGAAAGCCTGGAGCATCTCCTCTGCCAGCTCCACTACGACAGCGGGGCAGGAGGAAGCGGTCACCTTTTAAGGTCACCTTTAGGACAAGAGGAAATGGCC
>WEIS01051197.1:5778-16018 GCA_013389965.1 Todus mexicanus | reverse complement strand
GGATTGCTAATGCTGGAGTATTTTGCTTTATTTTTTTGCTGTTGTGTGAGAAATCTCAGGGCTTACATCCCCTCACTTAGCTGGGGGTTTTTCTAAATGAATGAGGTATCACTTGAGGTTGAAACCTAAACTACTGTGCTCCTCCCTTACCCCCAAGGAGGGGGGACTAGTTGAATTAGGCTAATCCTTTTGGCTCAAAACCTCATTGACTTGGATATTAAAGGACATTCCAGATTGGACCACACTAGGAGCTCTGTGCTCTGTTCTGGGCATCACAATGCCAGAATGGACCGCTTCTCACTTCAATTTCTCTTGTAATGTGGGCTGTGTGGTGCTGTAGGGCAATGTTTGACCTAAAAATGAAGGAATTATTTTCATATGTCCCCAAGAGTGACACTTTCAGCCATGGTTAAGTAGTGTCATCTTAAAACAATTGATTAGAAGAAGTGGTGGCATCCTTCCCAGAAACTGTACTCCCTGGCATGAAGCTGTAGGATGTTTCCTTGATGTAATAGACTGCATGTGGGAACTGTGAGGGTACAGTGGGCAAGTCGAATATGAATTGCCTTCAACTAGCTGAACCTAGGAAAATAGCTGGGAACTGACTGTGTCTGATTTGGTCAATGCAGACAGTGAGTAGAAATGAATGAAGAACTACAAACTTGCTGAGGCTTTTTAAATTAAAAAAAAACCCAAACTTTTCTGAGCTTACCTAGCCACGTGCTCTGGACATCCAACCACTCAGGTGACATCTTTATCCAATGCAGGCTAGTGGAAAGGGCTGTGAGGATTTTAGCTCAGTAGCTAGTGTTTGTCCTTATGACCTGGGCCAAATGGCAAGGGGTTGTGTAGCAGACTCAAGCCATAAACTGTAAGGTGCTTAGGGCAGGGATGGGGGCCAAAACTGGATCTAGAGTATAGCAGCAGTTTTGTGCTTGAAATCTGCAGGGCTCCGCTGCCTCGTGATGGGTATTTCCTGAAACAGAGGAGCAGACCTTCCCTTCTTTCACAAAGTACCGCCTGCATTGATGGTGGCAGGCAAATAATGTAGAGCAGCCCCTCGAGGTGTTTTCATGGGGTTTGTGAGTGGAATAGCTGCAGGCAGGCAACACAAACAGTTATTCTGCTCTCTGCACCCACCACCAAGTTGGTGTGAACTCATGCCAGTGCATCTGGGCTGCTGTTAAGCAAGGATAATATTTTTGGCTGGGACAACGTGGTATGTGTAATCTTATTTTAAGATTTGCTCTGCCAAACATTTAGATTCCCTTATTGGGACTATTAAGAAAACAGA
Source organism: Todus mexicanus (assembly GCA_013389965.1). Taxonomy (NCBI): domain Eukaryota; kingdom Metazoa; phylum Chordata; class Aves; order Coraciiformes; family Todidae; genus Todus; species Todus mexicanus. Next base: position 14,724 of record WEIS01051197.1, on the reverse strand, counting down.
AGCTTAATCTCCAGGGAAGTGCAACATTTCCATGGGGCTGAACTACCTTCCCTCATCCCCTCCTTCCTTCTTTCCTCCCTCCTCCCTTGTCTGCTTCTCAGCATGCTGCAGAGTGAGTTCAAAAACACACACTGTGCGGAGAAAGTGAAACTGTCAGTGCATTAAAATGGGTAGCCCAGTGGAGTAAAACATGGCAAAGCTTAGCTGCAGGCAGCAAGGCAGGAACTTAGACTTGTGCTGCTAAGAAATTGATGTGTTTTCCTACAAGAAGAAAACTGTAAATCTTTCTCTCTCTGATATGACAGAAATCCTCGCTGGGATGAAAAATACAGTTACAAGGGCAACACAGCATCTGTGTCTCTCCTTGGCACTCGCTCTGGGACACATCATGATGACTGAACCAGATTGTGAAAAGCAGGTGTGGAGGAGAGTGTCTCTAGGCTCCAAGAAGTGCTGGACACTTTGCAAGGGATGTGATTGCCCTTTTGGGGGAGCTTTGGCACTGCACTCCCATGTGGGAGGCCTCCACACTGAGCTTTCTGTTTGCTTTTATTTCAAGTGGTGGGGTGGCTGAGCGGGGAGGAGTCCATGGTGCTGCATTCAGGGAGTGAGGCTAACTCTCATATTCTGCCTGGGTGCGGTCTTGAGCTCAGGCATGACAAATCTCTGGTGGTCTACAAGTAGAATGTGTTGCTGTAATTGTTTTGCAGATGCTGAGGTGAATGTGTGCACATTTCACACTTTCAGTGTCTCCTTGCTTCTCTTCCTTTTGTCTGGCCGAAGAAGTGAACCAGCCTTCTCTGGCAGCAGAGCTAGGCTCAGCCTTGCCCCTCCAGTCCTAGTGCTCTTTGCTATTGGTTCAATGCTATCTGTTATCAGTTCGACATCAGTGCTGTTGCTAATCAGCCATTTGCAGCAGTGTTGAGGCTGGATAATGGTTCTTAGCATCAGACTTGGCTCTCTGGCTTTAGGGTTGCACTGCATTCAAAAATTTTCTTTTAAAGCTTTTCTTTTAACACCATTACAGCCCAAGATGGCACCAAGCTTATAAGAAAGATGATCCCGTAAGATTTAACGTTTACATGAATTCTCATCCGAATGCTTATGGGATTTGCAGTCCCTGAACTCCATAAACATTTTACCTCTGATTCACGCTTGACCTAAAGCTATCTAGAGGCCTGAATCCTGCCCTAGGCTAGCTCTCTGCCAAGCTCAGGCAGTGGAAATTTTAAAGTAGGTTACTTAGAGACATGAACATGAACTTAACCACAGCAGCAAACCAGTGCTTTATTTCTGGAGCTCCCTCTTTTCTTTGAAGGCCACAGACAAGACTGAAAAAATAAGGCTGTCCTTGGAATGAGCGTGTGTGTTTCTGTTTGTCCTTATCTTCACCAGCATAGCTGTGTAATGTCCTGTTCTTTTCAAAAAGATGATTGTGCTATTTATCACAATGACTTTCTGTTGCAGAAAATTCCCCAGACTGGCTCTGGACCTCCTTGAGAAGTATTTCTTTTTACTAGTTCCAAATGTATGGAACTGTAATCTCATCAACTGTGTACTTGTTACTCTTGTAGGGTATTATGGTGCTTGGTAACGTGGGTATTAATGTGGGTATTATTATCTTCTGATCAGCAGCAAAGCGCAAATCTGTTGAGTAGCAAATTGTTTTCCTCAACTGAATGGAGTTTTCAATCTTTCTGTAATCCTGCTTTTAAATCTCATCAACCCAACTGATTTTCTTAATATAATTTGTATCTAGAAAATTGAAATCTAGAAAAAACCCCAGTTTTTCTCAGGGATAGTAATAAATTAGAAAAATGCCATTAGTTTTGCTACCTAAAGTGTGGCCATATCATCGTATATACTTGTGCATACTCATACTGCAGATTTCGAATGAATTATCAGAATAGAAAGCATTTATTAAATTACTCCTGATGTTTAAATTTGCAGATAAATCTTTTTCTGACCAATCTGTTAAAATATGACACAATGCAAATGATAAGGGTTAGAGGCAAGCTCGGTGAAGATGCTTTGTGTTTCAAAAAGGTGATCAAGAGTAAACTCAATTTTTGATGCAATTGGCTACGAAGTTCAAGTGCAGTTCAACCATCATTCCAATGTCAGTTTAATGGCGCAGTAATCAGATAAAGAAGGGGGTTCTGAACCCAAAGGCTTACGCTAGTTTTCTGTTCACTCAGAGCTTGTTCTCCCTTTGTACTCCAGACTTGTTGGCTTAGATGTGTTGCATAAAATAACTGTGAAAAAACCATGTTGACATCTAGGTCAGTTATGTACACAGTTTCTCTGCTGACTGTGAACAAGTCACCGGGAATTTCAGTGGTGGTGTTAATTTCAAGTTTGTAGTGGATTAGTAGCAAAACTGGCATAGTGAGCATGATCCACTGTTGTTTGTTGTTGTGGTTTTTTTCTTGCATTGTTTTACATCCTTCTATCAGTTGTTGCTGTTCTAACTCAATCCTCTCATCTTTATGATATGATAATTATACTCAGTTTGGAATTAATGCATGAACTCAAAAGTGTCTATGTCCTCAGCCCATGGAATCATGATAATGATCTGCCTGAAGACCTAAATCTAGGATCTACCAGAGCAGTGGTTTGTTTAGCTTGCTGTGTCACCCTCAACAGCTCAGCGGCCACTTAAAAAAAGTGTATGTATGGATTACAGATCAAACCTGCTATGTGCAGTGACAGTAATAATGCCTAACTCTCAAATAGTGCCTTTCATCAATAGTCCTCAAAATGTTTTTAAAATTATGTCAATATTAATATCCCTATTTTACAAAAGAGGAAAGGGAGACCTTGCCAAGTCGAAAACCTAGCTGCAATTGCCCTGCAGGCTGCTGGCATAGCTGGCAACAAAAACAGCTGTCCAGGATCTCAATCCCCTGTCCAGTCACTAAAACACACATCTGTGAAACAAACCCTGATTAAAGCTAAGTGCACACGCTCCCGTTTGCTTACAAGTTAGGTGAGGCCAGGTTCAGTGCTGCTTGTGCTACCTTTACAAACACGTGGTGGGATTGCAAAGGGTTTTCGATAGGATGCAGTCTGTAGGGTAGGATTATTCCTCCAGGGACAAATCATGGTATGGCACAGGAGGCTGCTGCCTGGAGTCTTGTCACTTGTTGCTGAAGTAGGAACATACATGAGGTACAAAACACAGGCTTGCAGGTGTGTCTACATTTAGAGTTCCAGGGCAATACCCCAAGGGGCATATTTATTTTTCCCCTCTCTCTCCCTGCTCAGGGGGAGGATAGACAAAGGGAGCGACAGGTAAATAAAGAGGGGCTTGCTCAGAATTGGAAGTTAAGATTTGTATTTTAACAAATAACAAACGGTATTAAGGGAAAAAGGGATATACAGAGAGGTATAGGGAAGGGATACACAGATATATAGGTATATACAAAACCCGATCTTGGATGGCGACGGATTTCCCCACACCACGTGGAAGCAGGCCCAGCCACCCCTGGAATAAGCAGTGACCAGCACAACCACGAGCAGGAAGGGAAAGGGGATGATCCAGTTTCCTGTCCCGCCTTATATAGGGGAAGGCAGGAAAGGGAAGGGAATACCTGGATCACTAACCCTCAAACTTCCACAAGGTGGTGGAAGGACAACTGCCTGATAAAGAAAAGCGTCATGCTGGCCTACTCTGGTGCAGGCTGTTGTCCCTGCTCTCTGCTACAAAGCCCCTGTGTGATCCTGGAACAGTCACTGGTGCAGTCACAGGTGGTCATGAATGGTGTGTTCCTTATTTCCTGAGTCACTTGCAAGCCTAGGGGCTTGTTAAAGGAGTATGCACAACCCCTGCCAACAGTATGCTGCAGAAAGCAATTCCTGCCTTTTTCAGATTGGGCACCAACTCTGACCAGACACTTTCATTCCTTCAATTTCCTAACGAGGCAATAATATTGTCTGCCCTGCCCTCTGGGAAGTGTTGTGAAAATAAATGAATTGATGTTGTGCAAGCACAGAAAGCCAGATTTTCAAAGGTGTTTATTCAAATACAGACAAATATGTAGGGCAATATACCAAACACTCCCAGCGATGCTGGTCCTAATTACTTAAAACTGTTTAAAAGACTGTCTGCATTCTTGGGCTCCTGAAGAAACTGTTGAGTCTTTAGGCCTTGGAAATGCTACCACTATGAATGCCACAGAAAAGGAAATTGGTAAGGAAGTGAATAAGGATATATTTAAGAATACAAGCTGAAGGAAATTTACTGTGAGAGATAATGACTTTCTTTAGAGACAATTTGAATTGTGTGGTGTAAATAATATTTGCCAACGCTAAATGGTTGTGGGAAAACAAGCTAGTGAATAGGTGTTTGTTAATAGAGTGTGGCCCATTCTATCTGGGGATTGTGAAAGAAAAATGGTATGTGATTGCGTCACTAAAAGCTGTTATCTGAGCATATAGATACGGAAGAGGTAAATGAGGGTTCTACAACAATACTGCCTGGATTGCGTGAGTTTTGAATGCAGTCATTTTGCATGCAAATTTCTTGGTTGCTTGGAATAAATAATAAAAAAAGGAAATCAGTCCTGTGTCCAGCCCTCTGAATGCTATGGCTGGGACATTTAGCTATGCAGGGCTTCTTTACAGTGTGTGCAGGCACTTTATACTAACAAAGAGTGGTAGGCAGCTGCTATTCCCAGTCTGGACCAACAGGAATATGCCTCACAGGTACACTGGAAAGGTGGGCTGGAAGCACCTTCAGTTCTGCTCAATGCTCAACTGCATGACAGCCCTTTGGTGTTGCTTTATGTTCCACATTTTTTCCCTTTGCTTTCCTTGGGACCTCTCCTCACTGACCCATCCTCCTGCTCTGTACCAGTCTCTTCGTCTCAAAGGTCTTTACTTGATTCAGTTGCCCTAATTTTCTCACTTGGCAAATCTGTAATTCTCCTCTCTCCCTCAGGAATTGCTTTTGAGGCACAGCATACTCCAGTTCTCCACCTGACATTTCTCTCTTCACCTGTGATTTTTATCTTTGCCCTGCCTCCATGCTACAGCCCCGTCTTACATTTCCTGGGTTTTATACATTGAACTTTCCTTCCTTGGGCTTCTCCTTTAGCTTTGACCTTTTCCTGTTGCCAGACCCTTCCTCCTTGACTTCTTATCTTGGTTTCTTTGCCTGGACAGGCTCATGTTTCTCAATGTTGCATATGCTCAGACACTAGTAAGGTCTGATTCCTCTTTCTTCTTTTTCTTTCTTTGAACTCTTCTTCCCCACAGCTGCTCTACCACCTAGTGCCTCTCTCCAATCCTTTGCTACCAGTGTCTGTTTCCTCACCTCTAAGCTCCACATCAATTTCTGTGTCTCCCCTTCAACTGCTTCTCTTTTTCCTTCAATGGCTCCAGCTCCTGCCCCTAGCAGGATCAGATCTCCTACCTCCTCCATCCTTGTGGATGCTAGTCACACACTCTTTGCCTTGTGGTCCCAGATCTCCCTTCTCACACTGTCTCTAGCTCCTAATCCAAGGAGCTCCTTCCCTGATGTGCTCTAGTCCTGTCCTCCAACTCTCCATCACAATTTCTCACATATTGTCTCTGAATCTCAGTATTCTCTTTTTCCTTCTCCCAAATGCTTTTTCTCTTTTCAGCGTCTTACTCACTCTACTGTTTCATGCCAACAGGGGCAGCATCAGAAGGTAGCAACGAAGTTTCCTGCTCTCAGGTCCAGTGCCCCGCCTTATGCCAACCTGGAAAAGACAAAAGCAACTTTTGCAGTTTTTTTCTGCTTTTTATCTACAACCTGAACACCACTAAGAGCTGTGGAAGGAACAGATATAGAGAAGAAGAAGAAAGGTTCAGAAAGAACTGCTGGAATTGTTAGCTGCTGAAACTGAGGAAGTTTCTGCTAAGGATGTGTGAAGTGTGGTTTCTCTAAGATTTATAATGAAATTCACTTGAACTTTTATGGCAGAAGGTAAAGCCATAACAGAGATAAGCTAAGCTTCAGGCTTCTGCTAAATTTTAACATCTTCTCCAACGAGTATGTAGTAACTCTGGAGAATAGTGACACTCTTAAGAATTAAAACCCTTCAAAGGAAATTTAATTAGTTTTCTCTTTAAGTGGTGAGATAGTCTATCAACTCCAAATTTCATTCTGGGAAATAGCACAATGATTTTGGTTGAACATTTCAAAACAAAAACCAGACAGAATTCCACCTGAGTCTAGTGCTTGTCACACAAACTTTCATTCCAAATTGTTAAGGTTTTACTAGGTGATGAGTACACAAAAGCGAGGCGTTATGACAGACAAGTTGTGCTGTGTCACTTGTTGGCAGTTCCTACTAACCCCAGTTGGACTTTATTAATCTCATTTCATTTTCTAGCTTTCCTCTTTGCAAAACTATTGGCATTAGATATGCATTCTAGAATTTGGCCTTCAAAAATCATGGCAGCGAGTGGTACTGGCTGCCAGGCTATGTGTGTGAGAATTTATTTTTTTTAATCCTACTTGGAATTTGGTAAATTTATAAGATCTCCCCACACCCTTTCTCTGCAGGAATCACTTAATTTCTTTGTGAGCTTTGCTGCTAAACTGTCCATAATTTGGGGTTTTCATTGTTCTTACCCTGCTTTTGAAGTTGCTTTGTGATTTTTGAAAAGATGTTAATTTTCCTTTTGTTGTTTTCTGTTGGCCACTTAATCCTTTCCCATTCTAATTGTTATTCTTATTGGTCTCCTCAAACTTTTCTGTTGTTTGAAATGTCTGTCATCTAAAACTTGCCTTTGTTCTTCCAACAATGATTTTGGGAGCCTCCCTGCTGAGCTGCATTCCAAATGTCTGTGTGGCTGTGGATGGGGGGATTTTGGCCTTCCTTGCTCTTTGACGCCTCTCTTTCCTGTATCTGGGCTATCAGCAAATACAAGCAGCTCAGAAAAACACTCTAGTTCTGCTTTCTTTGACAGTGAGTGCCAGACAGCCCAGAATCAGAAGAAGCTGTGTGTCACTTTCTGAATCCCATTGCTATTGTGTCAGACTCTACCTTGGTACATTTATCAGATCTATCTAATTCAAAAGCTGTGGGCTGACAAGTCTAACTGAACCTTGGTTCAGACAATCCTGTTAGAAAATGAGGTTCTTTTTAAGTCTCTTGAGCCTCCTGGCTGCTGCTCAGGAGCTCTGCATACATTTGAAAGCTATGGTACTTATCTTTGCTATAAAGTGGAAGCAAACCAGAAATATGAATCATTCCTTCAAAAATAGGTTAGAATTGGGTGGGATACCTGAATATATCCCTGGAGGTATATGCTCATCAGAGGGAAAGTCCAGATGTTTATCAAGGACTAAATATTTTCATTTCAGTTCAAAGAATTTCACCTCAAAAAACCTTGGACTCTAATAACCAGCTTCAAAGAGGATGTAGAAATCATAGTTGTGTTGACTTCTGAGAAACTTGGCATCTTAAGGTCCATATTTTAAAGCCGTTTGGGTACCAAGGGTTAGGTACAGCCATATAACAGCAATATTATATACCTAAGTCTAGAACAGAGATTCTTGACTCAGCTTCCAGTGAGTACCAACTCCATGGCCTGGAGGAGTGCGATAACCAAAGGGCTATGGGATGAAAATGGGACGTGGGTGCTTTCTTTCTTGGCAGATGTTTTTTTCTCCTTTCTGTCTCCAGATGGGTGTAAGTGTCAAATATGAGGACAGGATTTAGGGCTGTGACTTCTGTGGGGAGAAAGATGCCTCGTTGCCACCATCTGTAAAGTGCCAGATTTCTATAGTGGGGTGGGATTTAAGGAACCTGCTAGTCCTTGGCACTCCACTGTTGGCTGGCTTAGGCAGCTCCGTCCTTGTTGCATTTGTTTCTGTGGATATAAAAGCAGCTCTTCCTTGAAGGCCTCAGTGCTCACACCAACGTCACTGCTTCCAGTCAGTGACTCATCAGCTCTGCACTCAGCATCAGTGTGGAAGTCCCTTCTGGGGATCTGACCCTGAAATGCATGTGCTCAGTTACATTTACACATCTTTTGTCTTGAGTGGAAGTGGCTTAAGAACTTGAGTCACCGAGGTGTTCTGAAAAATACATTCATTCAGGAGAATTTGTATATTGCTGAACTTCAAGTGACTGGACACAGTGGAACTGTGACAGTTTTTTCTTCTCAGCAGTAACTGTGTTGTGTCCTCACACAAACTGGTTTGAAGTATTTGTACCTGCAGAGCTCACTTAAAATTATTAGCTGTTATCAAGGAGAGGGCAAAAATGTAAGGAAATGGCTTTTGTATACCGTGAAAACTGGTATTCTTGATCAGTGCTCACTAATATAGTAAAAACTCAGTCCTGAAAGCTTTACTCATCATTCTTTCAAGCTATTACAGCACAAAATTGTAGCATGAATATATCCGCAAGTCGTGCTTTGTTTTTCTAACTACAGTCATACAAGGACTACTCAATGAATGACCTCTGCAGGTCCCTTGGAAGCTTGAAGATTGAGACAGCCTCTTTTTTACTTCCACTCTTACTGTAAAGCCTCACTTCTAGGCTCCCTTGTGGTCTCAAGCCACTGCTGAGAACCATCTTTGAGTTTGCTAAAGAGGCTACTGTCTTGAGCTGGCCAGTTTCCTGGCTGGCTGCTGGCCTAGGGCAACACTTGCTGGGCTCAGAGAGGTTTGCAGGACAGAAAATACTGTCCTGATGGCTTGGTGGCACACACATTTGCAATTTCTATCCAAAATGTTCTAGTTCTTGAGAAAGCAAGCTTGGGATTGACTATGAGGCTTTGTAAGCGTATGACTTTTGACCAAAATATCTTGGACAAGAAAAATCCCAGCCCTAAAGGAATGTTTCAGAACATCAAACATTTCATTCAGCATCTATCTAAATATGACTGGTTGCAACTGTGCTAGGTATTACAGAAGCAAGCTGTTCTCCCTCACCAAGGGGAGCTAGCAATTCTGGGAGAAGT
>WEIS01051190.1:0-17906 GCA_013389965.1 Todus mexicanus | reverse complement strand
TGGCTAAAGAAAATCTTATGTTGTTTTGTTCTGGGCTTTTTTGGTTGTTTGATGGGTTTTGTTTGTTTGTTTGCCTGTTTGTTTCTTAATACAGTTAATTCTTGGGGGATAAATGTATTTTAATTTAATTTCAAATAAAATTTCATAAGTTTAAATCTTTTCTCCTGGGCTTCTCAATAGAATACAGAATACACAGGACACAGAACAGAATACATAGAGTGATGTAATCACCACTGGAAGTGTCAAAGTGCCTGGCCAGATGTCTGCAGGGAAAAGCAACAACATTCGCAATGTATGCTCTGCTTGAAATAGCCTTCATACCCACACTGTGGCATTCCCAGCTTCAGCAAAGCCCTGAAAAATGCACAGCTCCTATGCTGACAAAACAATTAGGGGTGCAACTCATTTTTAGATGAGGTCATCCATATAATTACAACAGCCAAGCAGACCTGTGTTTGCAGTTGCTGATGCCTGCCTCAGAAGCAAAAATGCTGTGAGGAACACAGCAAAGATATCGGAAAGGCTTTTCCAAAGCTGAAAATAGATGTATAAATTAGAGCATCACAAACTGCCCCAGATTGTATTATTTGCTATGTCCTCCCCAGAATATGTGCATGTAGAAATTTTCTGGCCCAGATCATCAAGTAGGCTCCCCTAAGAGGTAATAACAGGAACTAATGACATCCCCAGGCCTTCTCAGCTTGCATTCCCACCAGCAAACACAAAACCACATACCCCTACATAAGAAGTGAAATACAGTAGTTTGTTGGGAGTACCGTGCCACATAAACCGTTTTCCCCAGGGATTCCAGAAGAGAGTGGAAAACAGCACAGCACTGACATAGCTTAGCAGACATAATGTGCTGCTCGGTGCAATACAATAAGGTGCTTGAATTCTGCAGGGAGTGGAAAGGAAAGCAGAGAATCTCACTTCTCGAGCGCTCCTCAAAAATCATAATTATAGCCATGTAATGTGTTTAAATAGATATCTTGGAAAAATATAGCAGCCTCACATTCATATAGGTGCTTATATTTATTTTGCAGAAGGTGTCTGAAGGCATAGCAAAAAAGTGCAACTTGTAAAGCACTCACAGTGAAGACATCAGAGCATAGTTTTCACAAGGGTCCTGCCATCAGCCTCCATCAGCAATAAAATGAGAACGAGGGCACCCCACTGGTGCACCACAATCCTATAGCGGGAAAAGGTGATCACCTACCAAAAAAATCAAGCCTAAGTCTAAGCAACAGCTCTGGTGCCATGGATTCCCAGCAGCACCCAGAGGGCTTGAACAAGAGGAAAAAATGAAATACAATAGTGGATATTAGTTTTAATGTGTGGTTATCATATACTCCAGCTTTTCTAATTAAAAATCTCTGTCTTTAAGTCTTTTTTGCTACATTTGAAGATTGTGGCAGATAATGCAGCTACCACTTTGAGTACTTCTGCTGATAATGGTAGTACTCAGAGATGTCAGCTGAATAAAAAAAGTGAAGTATGTGAAAATCCTAATGTTCCCAACAGCTAACCCTTTGGCCAGGGCAAGAATAAGTTTAGTAACAGTATGTCACTGTTATTGTCAGCACTGTACCACAGAAGCCCTATAACTGCAACACAAAGAACTTGTCCCAAGCAAGATTGCTCTTAGAAAATGAGCAGAGAGAAAGAGCTCATTCTGGCCAAAACCTGGGCCACACATCACTCCATAGTGTGTTCCTCAGGTGTGGAGAGCAGCACCTTAGCTGCCTACATTACCACATAGCTGACCACAAGCTAGTATCCCAATGTTAGCAAATAGAAGAGAACAGCTCAGGAGAGGACTCCTGGACACAGTCTTAGCCTCTGTGGAGCATGTACTGCAGTTTTCAGTGCTAGGAGCTATCTTTAGTACAAGACTAATTTTGCAAGAACTGGGAACTTCACAGGAGGTAATCATCTGTCCTGGCAAGTCCTGCAATCTGGCCCATGTGCTGCTCTTTTCCCCGCTCCTGACCTACCCACCCTACCCAGGCAGCAAATTCAGGGACTGAAGGAAACTTCCCTGGCTCCCAGGAAGCCCATGGGCCATTCTTGATTTCACAGACCACCCAGAGGGAAGAGGAGAGAGAGCGGGTATGAGTAAACAAAGAAAAACAACAGCTGGGTGGCTCTCAGGATCACCACTGTCATGGTCTAAAGAAAGAAACTGTTGTCTAGTAGCCCTGCACTCTGGACCAAAGAGAGGGAGAGTGGACAGAAAATGGGTTGGTGATATGGGGACATTGGAAATACTCAGCCTTTGCCCCATCATCAGTTACTTCACGCAGGGCAGGAAGTTTACTATGAACATACAGACAGTGTGTACTGATTATCATCAGCAATCAGCACCTAACCCCTAGAACAGTGGACTCCACCTCTATGCCCCCAGCAGAGTGCTTTAACTCTCTGTCTTGAAAAGCCTAAAACACCCACAAGCGCTCCCTTGTGTTTCCTCAAACAGCAGGCCACTACCCTCATATGTGCAGGACTACCTCTCAGAAGACAGTCTAGAGTCAAACGATTACAGTAAGCGGGGTGGAGACAGAAGATAATTGGACGGAGGGAGAGTTCTAAATCAAAAGGTAACTACACCAAATGGCCAGAATACGTTTGCGGAATGTAGCATAGGGTATTATTTGGATAGTACTGATAGCACTATTATAAACTACATCATAGTCCATATTCCTTGGGAGACAGAGTTCAGGTTACTGCAAATTCACCTACTTGATGCTTCATTAGGGTTAAAATGATAGATTATCCATGTCTCAGCAGCAATCAGTCCTTCTGTCAACTTTGAAATTGTTATACAAAGAAAGGATTTCACTTTTATGGAAAATGTAAATGTTACTGAGTTATTTCATAGTACAACAGTTTCTCAGCCTTACTGATAAATTCATCAGGATGAAAATAGATTGTTTCTGTAGAGATTATCCTTAAAAACAGTAAGGTTCAGGCCAGTGCTCAATCCTGACCTGTCTTCTTTATACAGTTCTGTTGTGCACAAGAGTTGAAAGCACTGAAGACTGACCTGCTAAGACACAGCTCCAGCTTGGGGGAATCTTTCCCAAACTGTCTTCCTCCATCCTTCTCAACACAGATGCCCTGTCTCAGGATCATGAGAAACAACCAGGATCTCCCCAGAAAATCAGTGGGTTGCAAAGCTTAAGATGATGTAACAAATTCATCTTCCGATATCTTTTTGGTGGTTTGCTGTCTCTAAAAGCTTCCCCACCATGCCGGGCTATGCCATGGGTGTTGCACACCTCTCTTCTGCTCACGAGCCCACCAGCTCTGTCCTGGGTGGCAGAGGAGCCTCCACCCCACTGTAGAGGAGCAAAAGCCACACAAGGGTAAGGCAGCACACCCACTGAGCAGTCTTCCAGCTCTGGCTGTGTCTCTGCAGGGCTCACTTTCCCCTGAAGGCAAACAGAGCACAGGCTCCAGGATATTCAAGGCTGTTGCACAGATTTTTCTGGATTTGCGCCCTGTCCCCTGCCCTAAGCTGGCAGGCACCACAGCAATAACCACAAGTAACGATCATGACTGTTCAAATGCATCTTCCCTCCATTTCTGAGACAGTCAAGCTGAGGGCTAGATCACTCCAAAGAAGAGATAAGCTATAACATTTCTATCAGCTGTTTTAAATCCTTTCAGAGAGATGCTTCTAGCTCTGCCAGCAGAGCAGCAGCTGACAATGTCTGAGACACTGGGATATCCCATTAGTGTTCCCTGGAGCATGCTGCCGCTACCAGAGCAGCTCTCGCTCCAACTATGGCAAGGCTACTTGTTGCTTCAGAATGAACTGGAGGTAACCAGTGGAGAATCCACCCAGAGCAGCCAGGGCATCTGGGCTGCAGAAAACAACCTGTACATCAACCCAGCTCCTGCTACAGATCCAACCCAGGACTTACACAACCTCTTCTCCTGAATTTTCATTTGCTCCATTTCACATTGCTGCATATTGTACAAACAACTGACATTTCTGAATCAGTGAAAAAAATGAAAGATGAGACATTCTGGTTTTCCAAAGGGACAGCACAGCTGAACTGTGCTGTCTGAAGAAAGTGTGATTTAAAACACCGTACTTCTCTTTGATGCTTACCAACTTACATTAATCAGAGCTTTGTGAATGGTTGATGTGCAACCATATACACTTTTACTTAAAAGGAGAGAAATCAAGGACATTTGACAGCTCCTGATATGGTCGTTTTAAACTTCAAAAGGGATAAACTATTTATAAAGTGCAACTGAGGGGTGTATCCAGCCTATTTCTATATTTATTTGAATAGTTTGCTTTTTTAAAAGTGACAATGTTTTGCTTATGTGCAGATGCAGTTTACTGCAATGATAATGTGCATGCAGACCTCAGACAGAGTCAGTGGACATGCCAGTTTCCTTTGCAGTCAATGACAGTAAGAGCACATTTTTATTTACCCTACAGAGAATGTGAAAAAAACCCAAGCCATAGCTACCAGGGAAGAAAACAATCGAAGAAGCAACCAAGTTTGCACAAGGGAATGTCCACACTACAAAAATACTGCTCAAGCTTTCACCAGATGTTCTCTAACATAAGGTAGCTGTAAGAACAGAGATGGCACTCTTTTACATAATAAAGGATTAAAATATGTTTACTAGAAAATTGTATTTGCACACCAAGCCAGACAAACATCCTATGTCTAAGGAATAAACTAGGAATGAGATGCTTTGGCAAATGGCACTCTCTATCTAAGGAAGCAAGATCTGAAAATAGTGCTGCACACAGCTGCAGTTGTTTCTGGCTGCTGTAATTCTGAATGTGAACATTGGCTTGCCCAGCTGTGCAGACCTTTAGCAATTCATGTTCTTTAACCAGCTGGTGTTTTTTCAGTTTTCTGTCCAGTTCTTGCACTGTTTTATTTCCCTGGAAATGGCCATTGTGTCCTAAGTGAGGTTCTTCTCTCTGCTTTTTCAGATATTGAACATGTACTGTTCACTTCCTCTTCCATCTTCACGAAAACCATCTTACATTACTGCTAGCTCTTTTCTAGATCAGCTGAATTAAAAAGCAGAATAATAATGCCAAGTCCTATAAAATCTGCAACCTTTCTATTAAAAAAAAATCCTTGCACTATAGAAGTAGCTGTATAAGATGGCACAAGAAAAACTCTTTTGCGCAAATACAGACCTCTAGTAAGTATGATATCCTAAGTGTGAATCTTTATAATTTAGTAACACTATTAGTTTCAAAAGAAAAAGACAAGTCTGGTTTAGGAGTGTTATTGGAGAAAGAAAGGAAAAAACCAAGGTGACATCAACCAGAACTCCTTATCTATTTAAAATAAAGTGACTTAGAGTTTCACCGTTTTTTCAGTATCTAGAACTATTAACTTTGAAAAAGCAAATGTGCCACTGAATAAAATAGAACTGAATGAGTTTAAAATAGCATGAAAAATCATTTTCAAAGGACACCAATATTAGAGGTATTCAGGATAACTTCATACAGCTCTGCTATAAGAAAATAAAGGAAACAAGTTTTTACAGGAGAGGAAGAGCCATATTGTTTCTTTTAACTAGGTCTTCCATAACTATATTGATAAATGAGAAAATTGTCATATACAAATGGCAGCCGGTTGCCTGAACTGTACATCCTTCACAAGGACAGGGCCCCAAATTTTATATCTGCTTTTGAAAGATAGAGAGCAATAGCAAGTAATTACCTATCACTCTGGAATAAAAATGGAGCATAGAGGTGCACAGACATATGAAGAGAGCAGAGGACTTGAAAACACTATCTTAAGAAGATAACCAGAGCTACACCAGGGCTACTAAAACCCACCAAGGTCAAGTACTGGTCAATAAATTAATGTTACCTTAGGATCTGAATAAAGTCAACTTCAAATGTAGCACAGAAAGTAAGGAACAGGCATTAAATACATAAAAGTCATTGAAGACTACATTGAAGACTTCAACTTTAGTGAGAATAAGACCCATGAAACTTCAGTAAGAGTTTCACCCAGCTCAGAGACCCTCAAACTTCACTGTCAGCAGGAACTTCAGTAAGTATATGTAGGATAGCAGCCATGCTCGTCATCTCACAAATGTTTTGGGAACAAGACTGAAAGATTCCCTTGGTTTTGCAGCTAACTACAGCAAATAGGAGATTAGCTGGACTGCAGGGATATTCCCAAGATTCACATCCATTCCACAAAAACATGAGCATTGTACAAAGGATACAGAGTCATGGGATGTACCCTGTACATAAGGTTTCCTAGCACCATAGACCAATTAGTAGACCTAAAGAACAAGGCTTAAAGTGCTGAGTGTTGACTCTTTTCCTTCTCAGACATTCTGCAGGAGTCAAACAGAACTTGAAAAACACAGATGTCAAGAATCAAAGCTCTTTCACCAAGAACATATTGCCGCTTAGAAATTCAGCAGTTCCATCCTTATATCCAGAGCTAGAAAGTCTGGCAAATTAAGCCCTAGAGAAAAGATGCAGTGCAGATAATTAAGAGTAAAATATTTTAATGACTTTTAGTAGAGCAGGAACAGAAGCAACACCGGAGTAATGTGGTGAAACACAGAAATTGGAGAGTTTAAACCTTACCATCTGTGGTTCACAAAATAAAAGGAAAGTGCCTTTTTTCCAAGTCATGGGATTAGCTTAAAAGACAAGACCTGAACAGAAACCAGAATAATTTAAACAATTTGAATGCATTCAACATCAGTGTCCTACACTGTTGAAAAGCAGCAGACAATGCCAGACATAATGCCATATAACAGCAAACAGAAAGTTGATCACTAGTACTTGGCTTCCTGTTGAACATTATAGCGAGAAATCCTCTGATGGAACAGCTTGCTACAGACACTTGTGGTGAGCTCATCTGTGTAATGCCTTGGCCACTTGCTACACCAACCAGCTGAAGTTTGTGGGGTGGCCTACAGGCAGGACGCAGGGAAGAATTCAACTGCAGGCAGTTGACTGGTCTCTGCAAGCTGATCTGTGGCTTGGATTTCTGCAAACGGTTGGATCTTCCTTGCACTTGAGCACTGCGAAGAACAGAAGATGTATGTTTTTGGAAATGTGGGCAAGGGAACTGAAAATGAAGCACTGCTCTAAAACAGTTTCTTGCAGCTGAACCAGTGTTGAAATTGATGGTGTTTCCGTGCTCAATGATCTGAAGGTTTAATATCTGCCTGTCTCACTTGTATATCTGCTCTCCTTCCCAACTGTCTCTCCTCTAGGTGCCCACAGCTATTACCAACGTTCTCAGAGCTGACATTTGCCTTATCTTATCCAGAATCACTTCTGAAGGATCACTTAGAATGATGCCAGAGCAGATCTGAATTTCACCCACTCAGTTTGAGATGAAACACTGATGTTCACTGGTTCTTTCGGGAAAAAGCGTCATCACACAGAGGACTCCTATTGCCTTTTCCTGGGGACATCTAAGGGCTGTAGCTGCTATTCTTTCTGCAGTGAGGACCTCAGAAAATCAAGTTCTCCCGGCCCATGGAGAAAGCTGAAGCTATCTTTTAAATGACTAATCTATGTGCATTCCAAATGCACTCTGTGACTAATCTGATAATATTATAAAGCCTTATTCCAGTTCAACTGTACAGGTGTCAGGGGACTTAGAATGGATATGGTAATATCAGACTTCAGAAGGTAACCACTAGCAACATGAATGCAGAACAAGGTTATGTAATATGTCTTCACACTACCCTCCCCCAGTACCAACTTCTTCACCACAAGGGAAGGTGTGTAGGGAGGAGGAAAGGGCAACAGAGACAATCCCAAGGATGACAGAGTTTGTCTGAGTTCTCAGTCAGTCCTGGTCTGTATTAAGGGACTTGGGTATCTATCGTGCTGAGAGAAAACTAGAAACAGTGCTCTGCAAGGGACTTGGCAAAGATAACTGATATCTGTCTGCACCCTGAGATGTCTGGTTAAGAGCCAACTCTGAGCCCAAAGCCTTGTTGCTATGTTAACATCACCAGGAATCTAGGCTACCTCTCTCTATGCCTTCTCAAGAGGTCTGAACTCAGAAAGCTAGTGTCTGCTCTCCATGTAGACAGGTCTCAAGTCATCTCATGGCCCTGTCACTTCATGTTACATAAATACTTTCACCTTGGGTGCTGTTTAAGTACTTCTGTTCAAGGATAGCTCCAGTTAAGCTGCTGTCTCCCTTTTTTATTTCTCCACCAGTTCAGAAATAAGGGAAAGACTTAGTTACATTTAAGATCCTTTAGGAAAANNAATTAATTTAAATTAAAAACCTTTAAAAAAAAAAAAAAAAAAAAAAAAAAAAAGCAAATACATACAGGATAGTCAGAAGACTAGAAAACAGATGTTGAGTTAAAACACAAAAATAAAAAATAAAATAAAACCAACCAACCAACGAAAAAAAAGAGCAGATCTGTACATACAGGCCATAAACGTAATACTAATTTTCATTTCCTCGAATGATAAAATGTCATTATTGGAAATTGCATCCATAAGCCTTTCTTACAGATCTAAACCACTTGGAAGGTATTCTCCTGCCATGTCTCTTACACTGCCAACAGCCACCTTTATTTCTGCAGAAAAACTCTGTTACATGGGAGTAACAGGTTACCTGTGCCAGTGGTGTATCTTTGAGGAAGACACTGGAAAATGCAAGAAGGAGGAGGAGAGGACCAATAACAGATTTAGTACAAATTCACAACTTAAGCAAAATAATGAAATGGCCAGGGCATGGGTGCTATACCAACAAGATCTCTTAGCATAGTGTTTCCTGTGGGCTCAATAGTTTTGCCACAGCACTTTGTCATAGGCTGTGGTGGGGCTGTCTGTATACATGTAGAGGAAATGTCTAACAGTTGGGACTCCATTCATGTAAAGCCTTCCTCAACACATGATAAACACTGAGCAGAAATCTGACATCTTTTGTAAAGCTTGACCTCACTTACAATCCCATACAAGAGTTAACGCATAACTCTGGTCACCTCTCTGACTCATGCACGGCTGGTGTTTCTGTTTGTGGGGGGTGGGACTGTGTTGTGCTGGAAGCATCCTTAAAAAACATACATCTGTGAGAAGGATCCAGCTGCTGGAGCTGGTTGTGCCCATCAAAGGGACTGTGCCATGACCCAGGCATGGATGAGAGGCATTCGTGGCACAGCTGCTGCTGCTGAGGTTTCCCACTTGGCTTCCATGCTGGTTGGAGCTAGTTCCACACAGTAAAGCTGCAAAGGAGGAAGACCATGACCATAGAGGAACAGCACCAGCCTCTCTGTTGCCAGCCTAGCCATGCCAAGAACACTGCACCATGCTCCTCACAGGAGAGCTGGCCTCAGCTGGAGCTCTCACAGCCCTCAGGACACAAAGGTAAATGTGGTGGGAAAGCAGGACCACCTCCTACAGAAAAGCTTTTCCCAAAATTAGCACGTGCACCTCTGCTTCCCACAACCTTTGTTCTTCGCTATTCAGCTGATTCAACTAAATTTCTTCAAAACACAGTGAGATTCAGTATGGAATGACGATTCTCTTATTGCTCAAAGCCTTTGGCTGTTTTACTTATGTCTGCAGCTGAGGTCATTGACAATACAGAGACACGATAGTGTGAATGTAAGTCTGTACACTGGCACCACTTTCTCTTACCAAAGTTAATGTTTGCCTTCCTTCCATGCCTGCTCAAAGGCATTTGCACCTCTCTAGTTTGCAACTGATACTTCTACTTTTTGCAACCTAAGCAGAAACTCCGGATTTGTTTTTCTACCCATTATGTCTCACTGGCAGGACTGCCTCAAGAATCAGCGAAGGCACAATACTCTGCTGGTGCCACCCATTTCCTCCACAACTGGGAGGCAGGTGAAGGTGTGGTCGTGCTCTGCTTCCCATCCTGTATCCTGCAGAGAGCGGTCTGTGTCATTCTGTATCCTGATGCAGTGGGATGGCACGTTTCTCTCTAGCAGACCTACTTAAGCAACACTGGGCTCACTCTGCTGGCAGCGCCACCTCCTTGTTTCTTCTTAGTTCGCAGGCAAATGCTAAGCAGGCAGTGGGAAAGAGAGGGGGGATTTTGACCAGAGCCAAAAGAGGGATATTACATTTCAGTCACAAACAGAAGAAGCATTAGGAAAAGCTTAGCACAGTAATAGTTCCAAATGTAATTAGTATATTATTATCATACTGACAAATACTATGCACCATGGGATTCCAACATTTGGTTTAAAAAAGAAAACAGAGGGAGAGAGAGTTGTGTACTGCAAAGTAAAGTGGTGCATCCCAGACTTATTCAGGCAGCTCCTACAATTCTCAGATCCCAGCAGAGAAGTGAGGCAATGAGATCAATGGTTTTTACTGCCACGGCACGGGAAGACAAGCAGTCGAACCAATATGGTTGATAAAGCAAGCTTCAAACTTTATTCGGATAGCTCAGACTTATATACAGTCTACTAATGTTTATTAATGTTTAAGCATACTTGTCACTACATAATTGGTTGGTACAAGCTTACAATCATTTACATATCTATCAGACTTGCGGTTTATAGTTGGAGTGCTTCTTCATTCTACATCCCAAAAGAGGGTCTCTCTGTTGTTTACTTCTTTGTCAAGGTCAGGGTGTCCTTGTTCTCGTCCTCCTTAATCATACTAACTTTCAGATTCTAGCAGATTCTAGCAAGGGCTCTGCTTGCACAAGTTTTCCAGCGAGCTGTGGCCTTGCTCATCAAGCCATTCTTCAACATTTTACCCGAGTGATAAAAGCCTGAAAGTTAAGTAAAATAGAAGAAAATTTTCAAGCAGTGGTTGGGTTGCAGGTTTTTTCCCCACACAGTGGCTGAGGAAACCTTTGAAGTCTACCAACAAACACTATCAGCACGGCAGCTGGAAGACAAATGTATTGTGCTGGACACTTAAAAAATATTTTGGTAACCCTGACACCTAAAATGAACATTGTAATTGAACTGTACCAATTTTTGCCTTATCATGTTGGAACAAATGGGATGGACAAGTGTGTAGCCAAACTGAGACAAAACAAGCAGCAGTAAGAGTCTGAGAATACTGAAAATTATGTGCTTGGAGACAAAACTGTTTTCCATGTGACTGACAAAAGGGAGAGAGGTTATTAAGGGAGATAGATTTGTGCTTGCAAAAATGCAGTAGACATCTGCCAGGTTCTGCAAGCCACACAATGCTAAAAATGATGTCTGGGCAAAGCATTGAAAAGTCTGTACAAACTGTCAGCTGAAGGAGTGTGAAAAGTAGCAGACCTAGAGCTCAGCCATGAACAAGGCATGCAAATCAGCAATAGAAACAGAGATGAGAACAGTCTTCATGGTGCTGAAAATTACTCTGAATGGGCACCACAGGAGATGTTAAGGCTGGAAACATCTTCCTCCAGCAAACTACTTTGCCAAAAACCACAAGGACCCAATGTCTCTGGCAAGGCCATGACTACCAAAAGTGGAAGTGAGAAGATGAGTCAGCAAGAAGCCTTTTCTGGTGCTGGAGTCAACACTAAGTAATACTTGATTTTGTAAAAAGAGGCAAGGAAGTGACCAATGAAAATCAGATCCAGACATTAGGAAACAGAGACTCCTGTATCATTAATTCTTGCAGAAACCATTTTCCAGAATCACAAGGAAACATAGAAATGTGCCATGTACCATCTGCAGTCCACAGGAAAAAGCGTAGTGATGAGACTATAGAGAACAAAAATCATCGTGTCTGTAATCTGACAGAATAACTGAAATGTTCATGTGGGAACATTACTGTTTTATGAATCCTATGCATTGCACAAATATCCATATGCAACACTTTCAGGAAGGCTGCGGACAGAGGAGACCCAGCTGCTATGACACAGGGAACCAAGCAAGGTTTTTTTTTCCCCATTTCTTCAACAATGACTCCCACATCTCTTCCGCTATTGTTGTTCTCATGTGCATGAAATTAGCCTCACATGAGCCAGCCAGAGTGATAACTGGTGATGCAAAATATTCCTTGAGTGCAACACAATGCAACTCTGCAGTGTTGCTGTTGCTCAGGCACAGCAGCAGGCCAAGTTCTGCCACTCAGCCTGATGCTGGAGCAAGGGGTAGTACACAAATTCATTCTCCAATCCCACCAGGTATCCTGTCATCCTGCCTGGTGTGCCTGCTTCACAGCCAAGGCTCTTTCTTAATCCTCATCCCTTGGCATTGCACTCAATTAACAGCCTGCAATCATTACAGGCTGTGGAAACATTATTTCCAGGGGCAGATTACAAAACCTAGATCTGCAAACAGACAGGTGGATACGAGAATTAGATGTGTTTTTAAAAATGTATCATCTCAAACGAATGGACTTTGTCAGGCTTAAAACATAATGTCCTAAACCTTCCTCTGGTAAGTGTAGGTACATACTTTCACACATACTTGTTCTCTGAACAGAATTTTTACTTCAAGGAGGATTTTTCTATTGTTATTTTTACTTGTTCCCAATCTACAATTGATGTTTCCCTAAAAATGTGTTAGATCAGTCTGCCACATCTGTACCACACACAAAAGTGGTTCAGAAAGCTGCAGCCTAAACCCCGCCAAACGGATGTTATTTATATGCATTTAAGACTTTCTGCATCGGGCTAAGCAAGTATAATTTAGCCTGAAGAGTGCTATGTTTAGCAAATCTATTGCAAATGTTATTAAGGAGCAAAACTGAAACTAAAATAGAAACATCAACACCTCACTTTATATATAGCTACCACAATATTTTCCAAAGAGCTGTTCACAATGAGACTGGTAGCCAGCAATGAGGCATTATTTCCTATCTGAAAGGCCAGAAAACAATCATCTAGTTTAGATCTCCTCATGAGGCTGGGACAGCTTTCCTAGCCCCTTTAAGCGTGTACTGTGCAGCTTTTCTGGAAACTGTCCAATTCAGCTGAAAGCTCCAGTTGAGAAAGAAGACATTATTCTGGGTAAGATACTGCCACAAAAGTATGTGATGATCATGTGATGCTGCAGAACACCTAGATGGGATCAAAGATAGCAACTGTGAGCTGTCACTCTGCCTCCTCAGCCAGAAACAACAACACTGCAGGAACAGTCTGACTCTGTGAGGTATTATCTTAGTCTTCTGCTTCTAGCTTGGTCAGCAGCCCGTTCCTGCTTGCAGGGAGCCTTCTGTCTGTAAGCCTGATTGTAACACTGTGGATGTCCCTGGGAGAGGGAGGACCACTCCCTGCCACCTGTCTATGCCACCTGTGTCTGCTGCCTCTGCTTCATTAAGCAGCCAGGGGTCATCCCTCACTGGAGTTCTGGATACAGTGTCACAGGTCTTTCTAGGGGCCAGCAGCTCTTGGGTGAACTTGAACATGTAAATCACAGCTGAGACATGCACTCTCAGAAAGGTTCACAAATGCTAACCAGACTTCTTCAGAAAGGCATGCTATAAAGGCACCAGTTTGTCTCTGTCTGTGTATACCGATGCAAACACACAGCATAAATATGAAAATTCCTCTGCTACTATAGCTGATCAGTCTTTCAGCTGCCTCTCATAAGAGGAATGTTCTTTGCTTCCTACGTGTCTCTTTTCTTGACAGCTGACCTGTCAAGAAATTAATTCTCGTCCCTTGTCCTATTGCATAGTGTTCCTCTCAGCATGGTATTCTCAAGTACCCTATGCATTTTCATCAACACTGGAAATATGTCTATCCCGCAAGTGCATTCAGCAAGTAGGTTTAAGGTACCACAGTTTCTTAATATGACTGGCTTCCTGTAAATGAAAACATTTCTATTTCCTCTGCAGTTACAGAAGTGCAAATGTATTTTATTAACCATCTCTTGATGCATATTTAGCAAACTCATCAATGTTTGACAGCTTGAGAAAAATCCATTCTCAAATGCTCTTAGCCTCTAAACTCCTCCTGTTTGCCTGTCTGTATGATCAATAGGCATATTCGCTAGGAAACAGGAAAGTATTGACTCGCTATTGAGTGCATGAAGTAACTCAAGCAATTACTATTACACATCATTTAGAAATTGTTATAGGAACCTCTCTTCCAAGAGGCAGCACACGTCAAAGTTTTGTCGGATGAATTTGTAAAGGAAAGGAAGTCAAAGGTACAGAGTTCATGTAATATCATGTAATTCATTTTGTTTCTGTTAGGATAGTAGCAAATTCCTCACACAGTAAAAACACTTCTCACAAATCACACCCAAAACTATTGTGCTCAGTTCCCCAGAAACGATGCTAAACACATAAAAAGGCACAGTGAAAATTAGAACCAGGAAAGCTACAGATATATTTCAGAGAAGTTGCTACATCAAAAATTTAAGAATAAAAGTGCTCCTTTGAGGGCTGTACTCTGCTTCCACACTAAGAACTTAAGCCTATATATAACAGCATCTCCTGGGAAGTTTCACAATAACTGTAAATCCTCTTCTGCAAACCTAATGGGTTGACTGTCATGAATTCACCGCAAACTCCGAAGACATTGTGCTGCTTGGCAAAGTATCTAGAACATCCCTCACATAAACACGGCTAAAGGACCAGGCCTGCACTAGATTTGCTCCTAACTTTCTTCTTCCTTCTCTCCAGCTGTAGGGAACACAGACCTCCAGTGACATGCAAGAGTAGCCTCTCATCCACGCTCTGTGAGGTGGTGAATTACAAATGTGCATGTGCCACCACTCTCTCCTGACACCATTGTGGCACTCCTGCATCCAGCCTTACTCCTTGCTTTTTTTCAGGGTCCAGCAGCAAATAGGGGCCTGGACACACACATGGACACAGGATGTCCAGTGTTGCATGTGACATTATCAGACATCACTGGAAAAGTGTGATCTCAAAACAGGAATCCATCTGTCTGACAGGTAGAGCTGTGGCTCTGGCTGCACCAGGCTAAGGTATTCCCATCACTGATGCCCATTGGAAGTTACTATGAAGCCAGCAGAAGATGATCTTGCTCATCTCTTACTGCCTATTTCACCATCCTGCACATTAAACTGTCTGTGAGTGTGGCCTGGTGCTGAAAAAAAACTGGAGTGAGGAAGGCGGTAACCACAGACAGCTATCAGACCAGTGACATCTGAAAGCATTACAGGGGTTTGCTTGTGCCATTATGATTCTTAGTCTTGAAGAGAACACATGCAAAATATGTACCATGCCATGTACTTATCAGAAGGGAAAAGATGGTAAAACTCAGAACTTGTTGGCTGGCTTGGGACGGGACGCTGAATGATAGAGGAGAAGTTGAAGCTTGTGGTAGCATTTACACTCAGCTCCATGGGTGCTCTGTGGTTATGTCATGAATTAGCATTTTGCTTGACCTCCAGGCAGTAAGACAGAGTTGAATGCAGACTTATTTAGGTAGCCCTGAAGTCAACTCTCTACCCAACAGCACAGCCTGCAACGGAGACATAGTCTGCAACAGGCTGAAGCGAAGGCCCTGAGAGACAAACGCTCCAGTCAGTTTCCTGTATTTGTTCTCCTGCTCTGAGATAAATCTACCATCCTACAAGTAAGAGTTAAATTAAAGGCTGTCACGCACTGCTGTTTCACTTTATTCCTGCATTCGTCCATTCCAGATATACTTCTTCAAAATTAGCATAAACTCATCAAGCATGAGCTTGTTGAGCTCCGACACAGTGACTGACCCTCCTGCCTGGGAATCTCCCAGAGTTCTGCCCACACTCAGGCCAAGTTGACTGCGGACAGACTGCTGCTCATGTTGCCCTGCTACTGCACAGCACCCTGCCAGCAAACAAAGAGCTCCAGAGAACATTGAGGAATCAGTAGCAAAAATTGGTAGTAGATTTGTAATTATTTAACTTTTTTTTTCCAACTTCTGAAGGCATCATTTGATTGTATAAATCTCTTACTATGTTTTCCCTGTATAACTACTTCAAATCCTTTACATCACAGACATACAAATACATGCATGTGTACATCCACATACACACACATTCAAATAGTTTCTAGTTGTTCTTCCTTTCAGATTTTAAACTCTGGTCCAAAAAGTCCCCATTAGAGACCATTTTTGACTCTTAAACATCATTTCTTCTTGTCATTAGATTATCATGTGAACAGAAGGATTGCTGCCAGCAAATGAGGGACTGATTAGTTCATTATCTCGTTCAGGCATTTACACAGCCCACCAAGGAGAGGCGAGGAAAAAAAGTGTTTAACTCAAAAGTCTAATCCTCGCTTTCAAACCTCCAATCTGCAGTAACCATCAGGTCAATTTTTTACAATTCATTCCAGAGACCCACAAAGAAAATGATTATCTTTTTTCTGAAGAAGTTTACTGGCAAATTTTGCCTCTATACAACACCTTGCAACCATGCAAGGTGCAGAGAGAGTGATGTGGGAAGGTTGGAGAGAGGCAGCCTTCAGCAATCCACTTCTCTGCTGTGGCAGCTGTGCACTGAATCCCATTTTCACCAGGGTTAAGGGCACCAAAGGCCTCTACTGCACCTACAACAGAGGTCACCTGTACTGCTGAGCACCCTTCATTCATCTCCTGACAGTCAGGTCATTAAAGAAAGCCTAGCATAAAGCAGACAAATCTAATTTCAGTTCTGAGCTTGGGCTATGTTCAGGTGTGCAGGAGGCAGAGATCAGTGTCTTCAGTTATGTATTCCACTTGGATCTCCAGCATCCTGAAGGGGGTGTACGAGATGCCCATACTTCTCTCACCAGTGAAGACCCAAAGCAATTTGTAGCAGATTATTTTGTTCCTCCCCTGTTGGTGCACAGCTGCCAGCTGACACATGGAAGAAACAGATGACTTGAGAAATTAGCTCCTCTCCTGACTCACATGGAGGAAAAATGCCACAGTGACAGTCAGTTTCAGATAAGAGAAAGTGAAAATTTAAAAAAAAAAAGTTTTTAAAAAATACACACCAGCACTGCAGGGTGATATGCTAATGTTGTGAAATGGATGTGTCAAAAATAGAATACCCCCACTTAAAATGAATATCTTTCAAAGAAATAACTGTTCTTTGCAGAAGATGAAAGGCTGCACAGAGTAATACATGGGAAGGTAAATAAATGAGTAATGGTTTCAGGGAAGGTAACCACTACAGTGTGAAGAACATTTCCAGTTTCCTGTGCTGCAGTTGTACAACTCCTTAGTACAGAACATGTGTATTATGCACACTTTATTTGCCAGGCCTTGCACTTTCCAGGGAGATCAAGTCTTTGGAGGCAAACTGTGATGGGCAGTCATCCATATCCTGGGTCTTGTGATACTGGTGACCCAGACTCAGTATCACACTGAGTGTGCAAGACCAGTTCTGTGGGCATGTCCCATGTCCAGACACTGATAATTCCTCAGCAAACTTGGAAAAGTGGACAAATGAGTGAGGCTTGGTTGGTAAAAAATAGATAGGCAAGTTAAAAGGTGTAAGCTATTATCTGATGTAAAAAGTTAGCATGAAGAAGTTTAAAGGCCCTAAGCCACATTAGCAGAACTGGATGCTGAAGGGAGACAAAAGTGGTTTAGGATTCCTGTGTTGGGTTTGTGTCTCACAGTGATTTTAGTAGCACAGGTTCGACAGGGATATCTCCTGTAAGAAGCTTCTAGAGGCTCCTTTGGCTCCAAGCTGGACCCACCTCTGGCCAAGGCTGAGCCAATAAGGAATGGTGGAAGCATCTCTGCAATAATATATTTAAGAGGGGAAAAACTTTCTGGGCAACATTTTTATTTTGGAGAGGAGTGGGATCTGAGAGAAATCACCATGCAAACACTGATGTTAGTGAGGAAGGAGTGGGGAAGGTGTGTTGGAGTAGGGACTCTGCTCTGCAGCCCATAGTAAGATGGAAGGCAGAGCCCCTGCAGCACAGTTCCAGTGAAGCAGCTATCCATCTACAACCCATGAAGGACCAGATGGACCTCATGCCAGAGCAGGTGACTGCAACCAAAGAAGGCCATGACTCCAAGGGA
>WEIS01051126.1:3154-13273 GCA_013389965.1 Todus mexicanus | reverse complement strand
TTTTTTGGTTAGCCAGCTTCAGAACCATGTTCTCCTGCCTCAGCTTATGGTTGGCCTGCTGTAGGTACTTAATGTAATCAATGGCTTTTCTCAGGACTCCAGACTTGTGCATCTGTGCAAGGAATTAAGACATACAGAAAACAGCTTATATGAAGAGCGTCAAAGGGTCACTTCTGCTTGTAGAGACGCCACAACCCTTTGTATCGTGTGGTGATAGAAAGAAAAGGGTGTGAAGGACCACTGAGCAGCTGCAAAGAAACTAATAGCGGGGCACGCCGTGGGCAAGGTATCAGGGTTTGATAGACCCACAAGGACTGGCATCTCTCACAGGTCTTATAAAAACAGCACAATGGAAACATATGAACATCCAAATTACAATAGAGTTCAGATTGAGGTTTCAGCCAGAAACAGTCCTTTGAAAGAACCATAGTTTTGAAATGAAGTGGCTCACTTCGGGGATGGAACAAGCTGCTGTCTGTTAGCCATCATTCACTGTTCAATTCTGAGGGAAGTGATTCTCTCCTTGCCTCACTCCCTTGGCCACTCCCAAGAAAACAATCACTTCCAGCAGCAGCAAACAACTTTAGCTTGTTTAACACAAGCCCAAAGCACTATGAAGCCTCTCCACATTATCGTTTTAAAAACATAAGCTTTCAATTCCACCCAGCAACAGGAGGTGACTTCACTGGAGTGTGTATTTATACAGAGACCACGCAAGGTATCAGGAAAACTACTCCCTGCTCTGGCAGCACGAGGTACAGTGAACAGGACAACCCTGAATACGCGGTGCGAGAAAGCTTCTTATATTTTAGCAAGTGGGAGTTTTTTACAACTTAATATCTAAAGGAAACAAATCGGAAAGCTCTGTAAACACTTGTCCCTGCGGCAGTCACACGGAAAAGGAAATTTAAATTAAACTGGCAGAGTTATCAAAATACCTACTTGGATCAACTAAGAGAGTTGGGGCTATTCAGTCTGGAGAAGAGAAGGCTCCGAGGAGAACTTACTGTGGCCTTCCAGTATCTTCAGGAGGCCTACAAGAAAGCTGGTGAGGGACTTTTCAGGATGTCGGGTAGGCTAGGGGGAATGGAGCAAAACCAGGAGTAGACTCAGACTGGATGTTAGGCAGAAGTTCTTCACCATGAGGGTGGTGAGACACTGGAACGGGTTGCCCAAGGAGATGGTAGAAGCCCCATCCCTAGAAGCCTTTCAGGTCAGGCTGGATGGGGCTCTGAGCAATCTGATCTAGTGTGAGGTGTCCCTGTCCATGGCAGGGGGGTTGGAACTAGATGATCTTTGAGGTCCCTTCCAACCCTAACAATTCTACGATTCTATATTCTACCTAGAGGGTCTATTTAAGTTGGACCTAACACAAGAACAAATGCATAAGGCGTAGCTTATTTTCAAGAAACAATACCGCTAGCATAGCAAAATAAACATTTTACAGGTGACCCCACCTGAATACAACTATCATGATTTCCATCACACAAGTGTTTCTCAACAGTCTTATCCTACATGTGTGCGTACTACTAACAGTCACATGTACCCAACTGCTTCACCTGGTAGAGCAATGAGCAACTGAAGACAAAGTATTTACGACACTAGATTTGCTTTTATTCCACATCTTTACCTTGGCATCTGTCCCCATTACAAGGTCCTTCAGCTCGATGATCTTGTCATTTATGGATGACCGGTAGCGCTTTTCAATGATGTTGTGAGTTGTTCTCCTCTCTCCCTCTTTAGGTGGCTCTGGTTGCTTGACACCCCCAGGAACTTGTTTGATAGGCACCTTTTCTTGTCCCACCATTACTGGCATTGTGGTCAAAATGGTCCCGTTGCTCCCAACCAGGGTCTACAAAGACCACGTGTAACAAGCACATGAGCAATCAGCCAATTTAGATAGGGTTCATGATGTTAAAATAGAAAGAAGGAAACAAAAGAAGAACCAGGAAAAGTTTGCACAGCTCAGAAAAGAAGAGCTACGCCAATTTCCTCCCATCTTGCTTAGCTGGCATGAGCATTGACACAGCAGCACAGGAAAATCTGCCACTCTGACTCCCACACTGGTCACTAAGGAGTAAGAACATCTGTTCTTCTCCAAGAGCATCACTCTTTGCCAATACCATGCTCTGTTCATTCACTAAATAGAGAAATGGACCAAGGGTCCTCCGTGATCCTACAATCCTCACTCTCCAAGTGTCCAAATCCACTTTTTCTGTGGACAAATAAAGTCATCAAATCACCAACAGGCAATTGCCACTTCCAAACTGGTTGCGGCAACGTTAGAAAGTATTTGAGTATGGAAGAACAAACCCTGGCTGGAGCAATGCAGATGAACTGAATTCAATTAAATGGAAAAAAAAATAGATTCATAAGCTATAAAAGCACCTTAAGATGAGAAACTAAAAGCAATGAGTATCATACACCAGCATGAAAAGCTCCAAGTCAGACAGACCATCTACACCAAACTAAGGCAGTATGTACTCTGTGATAAAAGATGACGAATCCCACCAAAACAGCTGCACAGAGGGGCTTCTAGGACAGCTGGAATAAAAAAAGTTTAGACTGCTTAAGCCAGCAAAAGAAGATTGAGAAGGGTTCTTGTCTTCTCTGTAGTACATCAAAGATCAGGGAGGTGGTCACGGAAAGGAAGAGTGACTTCTGTCAGAAGACAGACTAACATAAATGAGAATAAACCAGCTCTGAGTAACTTTAGGAAATTTTGACTCTAAGGTAGTCTTCTAATTGGGATATTAGAAATCAATTTAGTTTCAAGTTGGAATCAATTTCAAGCTGGAATGTGACAAATAAGTGCACTTTAGTCCTACACCTTTCTTTGGCTAATTTCCACCAAATTTCAATGTGTTCAAAATGCTTTAGGGGTCGTATCTCAGACAAAAATCACGTAAGCCTGACCTCCTTGAGAAAACATCACCTAAAAAGCAAGCAACGTAACTGAAGATTTCAGCCTGGTTGCTAACAAGTCTGTTAGAACCTACCATGCTATGCAAAAGAAGTCAAAACTTAAGTCTGGACGTGCAAGATTATCTCGCCCAGTAAATATCTAAACAGAGATATCTGTTCAGAATGTACAAGATGGTAATAAAGGCATCTCTGGGTGCACAAGGTTCTCAGAGTCGATAAGAAGTGGAGGCCGTGAAGCACAGCCACCATCCGCAATGATTATCCCAAATCCTTACTGCAAAAGCCCCCTGAAAAGCTTAATTAGTTTTCACATTCAACGTAACTGCTGTTAGATCCCACTGAGGGGGGAAAGAAAATTCCACAGGTATTCCGAGTGAGTTCACTTTCGGTTTCAAGCATCTTCCAAAGGTTAAAAACTGAATGGAGTTTTTAGGTCATGTTCCTCTCCTTGTAACACCAGAAAAAGGTAAACAGAAACGTGCCCTTGGTCTTTGCTTACTGGCCAGGCAAGGCTGCCAAAAAAGTACAATCTGTGTGTTTAGCCTTGGCAGAAACAGGGTATTAGTCACTCTGGATGCGTCTAGAGCAGCCCTCAAAACCCCTCCCATTTGCACCACTGCAGAATACTAAAGCCCAAATACCTTCCTTGCGTTAACAGGAAAGGGCACCAGTGAGGGGAGGGAAGGAAGGAGGACATCTGTCCATACAGTACCTGCAGAGCTGTGGTCTGAATGGGAGTGGTAAGTGCCGTCAGTGCTGGGTTCTGTACTGCAGCCATAACCGGATTACCATCTGCTTTCAGGGTTGTCAAGACAAGGGAGTCCGTTTTTATGATCTGGGGTTGGACCAGAACCTAGGTTGAAAAGAGTTACAGATGAAGGGAAGAGTAGGTATGTATTTCTCTGCTGATCTCAGTAGCCAGAGGTAAGCAATAACGGAGCTGGAACTTTCTATCTCAGAGGATGGCAAAAGAGCAAGGCGAGTATTTCTTTCACCTTGCGCCCTGCATCATCTGGATGGTTTTTCTCAGCCCTGGATGCAAATTCTGACCATGAGACAGTCCGAGCAGTGCTGGAGGGAGGGGAGCAGAGGAACCATCAGGACATTGGTTTTCAAATCAGTCACCACAAGTAAACGAGTATGCAAAGACACAAAAGAGCTGGTGGAAAAGCTCCCTTCCCCTCTCCAATTACACCTATAATTAGCTCTCTGTGTTAACTGGTTGCGTACTCGGAGTCCAACACGGCTAGGACAGCCTGCTTTAGCGAAGACCTGTAGCAGCTTTCCCTCCCTCCAGTTTCACTGAAAGGATTTGTACCATGAGTACCACGCACATTAAAACCAAATGCAAGTTATTTTGCCATAACAGCGCTTGCTCTTACTTTTCTCAAATACAGAGAACACTGTAGAGGGCACACAGTACAACTGAATCTGAACAACTTTGTCACACAGAGTCCCCTAGCCATAAACCTTCTCATCTAAAGACACACAGGACCTTTTCACTCTTGTGTATGTTTTAGAACAATAGCAAAAAGATCAAAGAAATTGTAAAGGAATTGGAAAACAACATTCCAGTAAGAGGCAGCCTTTATAAGACATGGTAGAGGCGGTGGATGTGCAAAGAAGTAGGTAAAAAACAAATAAAGTTTTGGTTATGCCCATGTTTTAGTGAAAACGCTTTCTGAACACTGCCCAGTTCCTGCGGTCACATCACAGGGACTCTCATGCATGGCTTGCATGAAGTAAAATGTCTCTGGAACACAGGCTAGAAATACCTCTCACACACAATAAACTCTGTGCAAAAGCAACCCTAGCCAGGACCACCAGCCCTACAAGCTTCGCCACCTTTCCCCTGGCAAGTGAGGGGACCAGACCCGCAAAAGCAATTTCTTCTGCTGCTGGATCCCTGCATGTTTACTTACTGGGACTTGCTGGACCTGTGGTGCAGCCACCGTCTGGACCGTGGCTGGTGTCAAGGTCTGGATGGTGCCGTTGGCAGCCTGTGTTAGCACTCGCTGGGCCTGCACAGTCTGCACTTGCTGCTGGATGGTAACCGGCTGAACCTGGGAGGACGTCACCAGGCTCTGGACTTGAGGCTGAAGAACTGAAAAGCAGAAGAGAATAGTCAAGAACAGTTCAGAGCCACACGGCTCCGCTCTAGAGCCTGCAAATGCTCCTGATTTCACTCTTCTTCTTAGAGCTTCTCAGAAGGCAGCATTCATCTAACACATCCCACACATTGGGAAGCTTCCAGCTCCTTTTGTGCCTCCTGCAAGAGGACATTGCACCTAGAATAGCAGTCTTCCAGGCAGCATAGAGGATCAGCTAGGAGTAAATAAAATCGAAAACCTTTGGTCTGATAGCACAGGACTCATTACTTCAGTGGCAATATACAGTACATCCAACTGGCACCTGCCCATTCCTGCTGACCTTGTCGATCCCAGGATCGTGTTTATCATCTACAGAACTAACAGCTACCGAAGAGGATCAAGACAACTGGCATTCAAAAAGGAAGATCTGGTCATTGTTAAATACCCAATCATCATTAAATATCCCTGCACTCACGAGTTCAGTAGTTTAAATGTGCCTTCATGCCAGACTGCCACATGGGACAGACAGACTGGAGCTCCAGGACTGGATCTGCCTACTGCACCCATCAGCCAAGAACCATTTTTTAGACATACTTTTTTCAAGCCTCCCAAGAGCCATGGGGAAAAGGCCATAAGAGGAGAGCAGCAAGATGACTACTACTGCAAGGGGTCACACAAAGGGACTTAAGATCTCATTTACGACAGTTTCTCACACTCCTCCAACTCCAGAATCACGCAGGTAAAAGAAGGGCACCCTACAAGCAATACTACAAGAAAAGGACTGTCAGGCTTGTCAGAGCAGAGGACGCTTTTGGAGTCTGAACACCATTTATTACGAGTGCAGCAGGCACACCCATAGCCTGAGCACCCCAATGTGCTACCTTGGAAACTCGTGGCTGCGTTCTGGTAGATCACTGGCTGCTGGATAATCCTGGTCTGGGGCGCAGAGCTGAAGGTCGGTGTAATCATCACAGCCTGCTGCTGGAGCTGAGGCTGAGGCTGGAGCGGGGGCCGGGGCTGAAGGAGAGGGGCCGACCGTGGAGGGGCCGGCGGCGTTGCCTGCGTGGCTTTGCCTGGCAGGCTCTGGAGCTGGGGGGAGGCGGGGGGCGGCGGGAAGGACTGGAGCTGCACCTGGCTGTACGGTCGCTGCAGCTGCTGCTCCAGGCTCCCACCGCTGCTGCTGCTGCTGCTGCTGCTGCTGCTGCTGCTGCTGCTGCTGCTGCTGCCCTGGAAGGTGCCACACAAATGATCCGAAAACAGATCTGGGAAGTCCCCTGCCTGGTTACTGACGAACTGCAGCATCTCTGCAAAACAGAAGAAAATGTGTTCAACTCTATTTTATTGCCCATACGCTTCGACATCTCAGAATTCAAATGATAGGCTGTGTGCAGAGAAGGGAGCTCCAGCTCCTCCAAAACCTGCAGAGACCACACAAACCTAGCAACTCCAAAGAGAAAACAAGAGGTGGACAGAGGCAGGGCACTGCTGCCGCTGCTCAGGGTGAAAGGCAGGATTCTCCTGCAAGAGCCAACACTTTCCCAGCCTGCAGGATCCAAGCACAGACTAGACCTTAAAGCCATCTCCAATATACCTAAAATATTAGTCTCATTCCATCACTGCTCCACTCTAACCCTTCCAGAAGGGAGGAACCAGGCACCTCTGCAATTCCAACACTAACCGTTCTCACACTCAACTTTCAGGGTGCTATTCCTTCTGCCCCACTTAGTATCTGGGAAGTTAAGAAACAGGATAAGAATTCATCTTAACTTTGTTTTACTTTCAAGTATACCAGAAATTGGAGAAAAAATACTAAACTAAAAAAAAAAACCAATTTATTGAACTGTAGCAGGAGAAAACCACTCCTACCAAAACACAGAGGAAAACATTTACCCCCCCCACAGAGGAAAAAATTTACAACCAAGAGATCATTGTTCGTAAGTGAAGCTTCCTCTTCCCTCCACCTAATCCAATTTAATCCAATTATGCACCTTAAACTACCTGAACACTTCCCCTGATTTGTGGGTGGGCAGTGGTGCGAGGAGTCACACACCCTTCCCCAGCCCAGGCTCTGTCCACGCTGCGTTGGCTCTTCTACAGCATTCTGAACAGTCCTATTGATTTTTTTCATTTTTTTTCAGGAAATGGGAAAAAAGGGAGGGGCCCCACAAACATAATGGAGGGTTTATAACTAAATAATAATTTCAGGTTTAGAAAGTAGAAAATAGATCCCTGATCTGTAGGAAAAAATATGGCAAAAGGCTCCTTATGCCAGGAGCTTTCTGACCCACAAACCCAAAGGAGGCTGCTGCTGTGGTTTATCGAGGGAGCTCGAAGAAGCAAACTTTTCACTAAATTTTTCCATGGAAATTGTCCCAGCAATAAGAGGGCTATTAATTTCCTTCTCTCAAATGCCACCCACACGTCATCCAATTAATTTGCCTGACACTCCTGAGAGAGCAAATGGACCATCCTCCAAGCTTCTTGCTCCCTCAGCAAACCTTTCACCAGAATTCTACCATGCTACTCTCCCGACAGCCCTCTCTCCACACCCTTACACACATTTAAGCATTGACCATGACGTAAGAACTCAGGTCTGCTGGATGGAGGAGCTTGGGAGGAGACGTGTCCTCCTGACCTATTTATAACCCAGCACTAAGTGGGGACCTGTGGGGCACGGAGCAGCAGCTGCCCCTGGGAACCAGCCAGACAAAGCCTTGGTCTCTGCTTTCACCTAGATGAATGAAAGTTGGGGGGTTTTATGCAATGCCTCAGCAAACTTTCACAAAACATTACCGGAACAAGGAGGGCTGTTTAAAGATTAATGCTTCTGCGTAAGATCTAGGTGGATATTAGACAGCTTTTCGCCCTCCAACCAACTGTGGCGTGAACCATCCCAAATAACCCTCAACAAGTTAAACTTTGTAATTCCAGCTACGTACTTCTCAGACTCTTCATTTGATGGTGCTGCTATTTCACTATCAGGCAGCACTACTGCCACTGGGGACAAAACACAAATTGGATGAAATGTGCTCTGCAAGAGTAAATTCCAGTGTAAGAGCCAAATTTCAAATACTGTGTTTTAAAGAACACCACGTTCAACATGACAGATTTAATATCTTGCTAAAAAAAAAACCCTACTCTTGCTCTCCCAAGTTAAATCACATCTTTATCACAGACTTAACTTCGACGAGATGCAAAAAGTCTAAAGATTAAAGAATCAGACTGCCAGGGGATCAACCCCACCACTTTTAAAATGCCCAAGAGCTTCCCTAGCAACCACACAAGGAAAATACAAAGCAGGAGAAACAGCAAAATTCCAAAATCTGTCCCTTCTAAAAAACCTTTGCCTACACTGAGAACAGAGTGAGCATCTCCACTGACTGTCAGAAAGCTGGGGTGCTTCTGGAGGGCAGCTCTCGGTGATAAACCCTTCGGCGCCAGATCACTCGCGCCCTCTGCGCTGGAGAGGTCTCAGCCTCTAACGCAGAGTGAGATGTTACTGCAGAAAACCATCCTGGTCCAACCCCAGGCTAAAAAATGTCAACAAAGCATTATGAAACCAAGCCCACCGAGGACTTCTGCCACTTTCATCAGCCCGAATACCTGGCAGAAAGGCAAGGGCTGGGCTTCAGCTGCCTCTCCCAGGCAGGCTCAGCTCTCCCGCGCTCTCCTAGTGATGCCGCGCTTTGAGAAACAGAAAGCGGTGGAGGTCCCAGCCTTGAGAGAAACAGCCCTTCTGCCCCAAACCCAGACACGCTTCACACAACCAAGTTGGACCTTGCTCTCTGGCAGTGCCCTGCCAGCAACAAGGTGCCCGCAGCTGGCGGAAGAGTTCACGCCAGGGCAGGAGGCAAAGCTAGATGTCTTTGGCTCAGCACCAGGACCCCCCAACCTGAAGCGTGACCCCGGTGAGTGCTGACACCCCAGAGCAGTCGGCGCATCCGCCTGACCGACCAACATCATTCCTCCTCCACCGTGGAAAACCAAAAGCCATGCAGCAGGCAGTGAGGGTCCTTCAGCCTGACCAGGAGAGGTACACCAGGACAACTTAAAAGCCAAGTAGAAACCCTTGCAGAATTTCAAACCTTGAGATGAATCCACGTCAGAGCACAAAAAAAAAAAAAAAAAAAAAAAAAAAAAAAAAAAAAAAAAAGGGCAGGTTTGTCATGTACTTCCCCACCCCCTCCAGGAAAACCCTCCCCGGGAGCCAGGGAGGAAGGTGAAGCTCTTTCTCCCAAGTTACTCATCGCTCTGAATCACGCTTCCCTGGGCACAACACACTTCAGAGCCGGCTCTGGGTTCATGGGAATTCATCTCCATTTCCGTACGGATCCTGAGCAGTTATTACGTGGTGCCTCAACCTGAGCAAACACCACCTTCAATTTGCACAGACAACTTTATGAGCAATAACTTCCATTCTCACAAGCTACATTCTTCTCTTACGTATAATAAAGAAAAAGGAAAGGGTTATAAATTCTGCCCCTAACTACACCGCAAACCGATTGCAATTATAAACGTACAAGCTCTAGCTCAGTTTTCTCTCTCAGCTGCTAAACAAGGATGCTTTGGGCACACAGCCCCCCTCAAAGCCGAGCTGTGTTTGGGATCACAGCCGAGCAACGCAGGTTTGCTGAGCCTGGTCCCTGTCTCCAGCCCAACAGCAGAGCTCATCCAGAAACTACATCTTTAATGGGCTTCCCGGAGCCGTTCGGGAAACACTAAATAAGGTGTCGCGCTCGGGCGCTTCGTTGTGCTACACTTCGCTGGGAAAACAAGGGATTTTCCCAGGGGTGTGCGCTCCGGCATGGATGCAGCGAAGCGTTAGGGTGACAGGGGGGAAAAGCCAAGGGGTAATTCAAGAAGTTACACCTGTTTTGGTGTAGCACGGCAAGGAGCCTCCCAGGGGCACAGCCCTGCCCCCGGGAGCTGCCCCGGCCCGGGCTGAGCAGCGAGGGGAGCCCGGCCCTGGGCACCCCCTGCCCGGGGGGAGAAGGGCTCGGCCCGGGGGTGCCGGGCTCCCTGCCCGGCCCTGCCCCCGCACAGGGGCGGCCCCTCCAACACCGCCCCAGGCGGGGCCGGGGGGACACGGCCCGGCCCGGCGCCC
>WEIS01051117.1:8284-21296 GCA_013389965.1 Todus mexicanus | reverse complement strand
CCAAACACTGCCAGGTCACCACTTCAAACGCCCCTGGCCCCCAAAGTTTGGCCGTGCCTTTGCATGCTCTTGTAACCTTGCCAAGCACTTTGTGCTGGTCACTAGGATGGCAGCCTGGGGAAGAGTGGCAGGGTGTAGGTTTTGGTGTAGGTTGTAGAGTTCGTTGTCACCTTCCTCCTTCCAGTGGTAATGGTGATGGTGACAGTGGTATGGGAGCATCTGGGGTGGCACTCATCTCTGTAGTCACCCCATCAAAAGCGTGGAGATCATAGAATGGTTTGGGTGCAAAGGGAAGTTTTATCTAGTCCAACCCCCCTGCACTCCGCAGGGACATGTGCAACTCAAGCAGGTTGCTCAGAGCACCGGACAACCTCCCCTGCAATGGTTCCAGGGATGGGGCATCGACCACCTCGCTGGGCAACCTGGGCCAGGGTCTCACCACCCTCAGCATAAAGTTTCTCCCTTCTCTCTGGTCTAAATCTCCCTTTTTCAGTTTAAACCCATCACCCTTGTCTTGTCCCAACAGGCCCTGCTCAAAAGTCTCTCCCCATCTTTCTGACAGGCCCCTTGAAGTCTTGAAAGGCCACCAGAAGGTCTCCCTGGAGCCTTCTCTTCTCCAGGCTGAACAAGCCCAACTCTCCCAGCCTGGCCTCCCAGCAGAGGGGTTCCAGCCCTCGCAGCATTGCTGGGGCCTCCTCTGGCCCCGATCCAACAGGTCCATCTCCTTCTTGTACCATGGTTGAGATAAATTTTGCTGACAAAATTTCATCTGTTATGAATTTGCAACAGCCCGAGGTGTGTAGACACCTCCACAGCCACTCCTGTGCTTAAGCCTTGGATCAGCTGATGCAGAGAAGGGACCAAGTAACCTTGAGATGAGAAAAGTTGGACTGTGTTGCATTTTGTCACCAATTTCTTTCTCAGTAAATCCAGCCTCTGGGCTGGGAGGGACTTTAAGCTTTTAAACACCACATTGGTGTGTCAGAGTTCGTAGCGCAGAAGCTGGGAAAAGCATCTCGCTCCCCACTGTCGCTGGCAAGCCCGAAAGAATGTGACACGCTTAATTAAGTTCTGTTTTTATTTCAAGTTCGCTCTTTTGTACTGAAGTAAATAGAAACATTAAATGCTGACAGTTGCTTAAAGTAGACATTTACCATGAACTTCATTTTCTAGATACAGCAATCAGTACCTCGCGACTTTTCCACTTTCTTAAAGGTTTTTTTAAGTGCTTGAAGAAGCTGGGCTGGAAAGTGCTGAATCCGTTGGCTTTGGCAGACACTCAGGCTTGAACGTGCAGCTTGGGTTTGTTGCTTTTTTAACAAAACAAAGCGATTTTGTTCTCACTTCCCCATTCAACCATTGACCTCGAATGCTCCTCGTCTGCTGTTTGCTACCTGGAGAGGGTAGGAAACCTCTCTGGAGCTTGGCTGTCAAAGGACATTAGCTCAATCGTGTGGATTTAATCACCTCGGCAAAGCGCTGAGCCCTGTGTGTTCCTGTGTTTATTCTGCCCAGCTCCAGTTGTAGTCCACGGGCACGTGTGGATGGGCCAAAGAGAAGCTGCTGCCAGACAAATGGAGCACAACCCTCTTTGGGGAGAAGCGGCAGGTTCCTGCAGGAGTTCGTGGCTGCTTGAGCATCAAGATGAATGTCAGGATGGAATTTTTGTCTCTCTAAATATTTAGTAGGTGATAAAGATCAGTGCTGGCGGAGTGAGATCATTGTAGCTGGTCAGTATAGGGTGGTTGGTGGGGTTTTATGTAAAGCACAAGGCACAGGGTGGTGGAGGTATCTGGTCTCATCTGCTCTGCTCTTGTTGCTGTGTCAGCTCGCTGTCACTAGAGACTTTTGCAAGCTTTTCCAAGAAGGCTGTTAGAGGCTTCTCATGGGACGTAGGTGAAGCTGGGAGTTGATTTGAGCAGTTGTAAAATCTGAAGAACATTTTCCCTTCCTTCATTTATCATGAAAACAATTTTCATCCCTGAAGGTTTCCTCCTGGAGTGTCATCTGCTCACTGTGAAGCAGTCGTGTCTCGGATAAACTAAACCTCATTTTCCCTCCCTAACCTGGAATGACATCCATCAAGGTCCTGGCTTTTAAAGGTCAATGTCAAGTGCTCATCTTCCCTCTGTTACAAATGGGCACTTCTGGTATTGTGTTAGGGCTCGTCTCACTCCAGATTCCTGAATGCTACTTGTCCAACTCTTAGGATTCGGTTAAAACAGGAGACTTTGAATGGTGGGAGTGGAGAATCCAGATTTGTTCATGGTTTACAAGTCTGTTGCATCTGTTGCTCACAGACACACAAAATTAGGTTCAAGGTTGTTTCAAGGCAGTCTAAAAGCAGGCAATCACAGGATGGTTTGGCTTCGAAGGAGCCTTTGAAGGTCATCTAGTACACCCTCCTTTGATAAGCAGGGACATCTTCCACTAGAGCAGGTTGCTCAGAGCCCCGTCCAACCTGGCCTTGAAAACTTCCAGTGATGGGGCATCCACAGCTTCTCCATCTTGCCTGTTCCTGTGAAACCTGAGGTCTGTCACGATGCCTGGAAACGCCGAGCAGCCAGACCACTGTGTCGTGCATGATTTGTGTTTCTTCACTGGGTTCTTGTAACCAACCGCTGGGTTAAAGCTCCATTTTGGAAGACCCCCCAGGTGCTGTTGTTGGCCTAAGATGGAAAGCCAAGGGCTTCAGTTCATTTGGAGCTGCATGTGCCGTCTCTTCTCTCAGAGGCAAAGATAGAATCAAACATGACAGGAAGCGAAATCTCAGCCTAACCACTGCATAGGGTTATTGGACAGACAAACAGCTTTAACTTCTTTTTAATTAATTTCTGAAAGCCTCATTACTTTAGCTGGAGGTTTAAGAACCTGTCATGGTGTGGGGGCTTGTGATGGGCTAGAAGTGATGCCAGTAGATTTAGAGGGTAGGAGATCTGCAGAGGAAGGATCATTGACAAACTAATTTTAGCTGAATTTGCCCTACATAGAACGTAGAATGGTTTTGATTGGAAGAGACCTGTAAGTTCATTGAGTCCAACTGTTAACGCAGCACTAAACCGTGACCCTCAGCACCACATCTTCACAGCTTTGAAACCCCTCCAGGGATCATGGGGACTTCACCACTGCCTTGAGCAGCTTGTTATCATGAGCCATTTGGAACCTTTTAGGTCAAAACCCTCTGCTTGATTCAGGAGAAAGCTTAAAAGGAACCAATATTTGTATAAGCACATCAAGGCTGAGTTGAGAGTCGGGTGCTCTGTGGTGTGACGTGATAGTATCATAGAACTGTCATAAAGTATTTTACGTTATTATGGTTTGGTTTGGTTTTATTATGTCGAGAAAACTTCTCAGTTTCTGGAAAAAAAATTAAAAGATACTGAAGTATATTGCCCTGCATATGGTGTTTGTTTTTAGTGGATATGGCTGAAGGTCATAGCTGGGGCTGGCTGGCTGGGGTTGCGAGCAGTTGATGCTGACCCTGCCTGAGCTTCGCCAGTGGTTCAGTGATGGATGAGCAGAGCGTGGGGCTGGGGCTCGGCGCAGCCGGCAGGGAACCGGCTCCCCTCCACTCGCTTGTTTTCTGCAGCCTTCATAATTAATCACCATGCCCGGGAGAACGGGCAAGAAAATGAAAGTTAGGCTCCTTACAGGAGCTCTGGAGCTTCTGCAGATTCTTTGTGTTCCAAATTCTTTGTCTTATTTAACTCTGTGTTGGGAGAGCTGGTGGCTGCTGATTTACTTCATAGAGTACAATCACAGAATGGGTTGGGTGGGAAGGGACCTTCAAAGGTCATCTAGCCCAACCCCCCTGCACTGAGCCGGGACATCTACAACTAGAGCAGGTTGCTCAGAGCCCTGGACAGCCTCACCTGCAATAATTCTAGGGATGGTGCGTCAACCACCTCTCTGGGCAACCTGTGCCAGGGTCTCACCACCCTCAGCATCAACAGTTTCCTCCTTCTCTCCAGGCTAAATCTCCCTCTTTTAGTTTCAAACCATCACCCCTTGTCCTGTCCCAACAGGCCCTGATCAAATGTCTGTCCCTATCTGATCCCCTCCCTCCCCCTGCTGCCCGTTGGCTTCTAGGCTTCAAGCGCATGGGGCTGGCTCAGCTCCAGCTTTTCACTAACCTGTGATTCCCTTTTCACGGTGGCATCACATTCGCTTCTGCCCCCAAATTTTTTCAAGTCTCCTTGAAGGTGAAGAGATGGAGTGAAAAAAACACCAAAGGCAGAATTGGGGTTTTACACCGAGGTTACAGTCGATGTTCTCGTGAAAGGCAGATGCAATCAGGACAAAGACATCTATTAATCATTCATTTAACACAACAGCTGGAATCAAATCCATTGCTGGAGCTCAGCCATTCCTGCAAGGGTAAATTTTGCTGCTGAAGTCCTAAAAAATTGAACAGCTGAAGGAGTGGAATTCGCTGGTAAACTCTTGAAATTTCCCATATTTTTCAATTGCTTTATTTTTAATTTCTGTTATCTTCTTCCCAATTCCTCCAAGGCTGCAAAGAGCAGAAAAACTGGAAGGATCCCCTCCCCCTTCCTCAATGCCCTCCTTTCAAAGAATGCAGTCAGGAACTTGAGTTTTGATCAGGTGATGGGATTTGGTCTTTGCCTTCATTGGCTCAATGGTTGTAGATGAAATAGGGTCTTCACTTGGTGCTGGGGTTTTGCTGGAATTATGCTCTAATTTCAGCTCTCATCACTTTTCCTTCTTTAACCTCATACCATCTTGGTACAGCTGGAGCACGTATGGTCTCTGCAGTTGCATTGTTGAACCTGGAGAAAAGTAGGCTCAAGGGAGACCTTCTCGCACTCAACAACTCTCTGACAGGAGGTTGGAGCAAGGTGGGGTCAATCTCTCCTCCCAAGGAGCAAGTGATATAGGACAAGAGGAAATGGCCTCAAGTTGCTCCAGGGGAGGTTTAGGTTGGACTTGAGGAACAATTTCTTCCCCACAAGGGTTCCCCAGGCCTGTCCCAGGCTGCCCAGGGCAGGGGTGGAGTCCCCATGATCCCTGGAGGGGTTTCAAAGCCGTGGAGCTGTGGTGCTGAGGGACCTGGTTTAGTGGTGCCCTGGCAGTGCTGGGGGAATGGTTGGACTCAGTGATCTGAAGAGGTCTTTTCCCACTGAACTGATTCTATGATTCTATGATCTTCTCCTCTTGGCTGTTCTCAGCTCTGGTCCTACGGGCTCTACCATGCATATAACGGCATCCTCTCTGGTCAAAAAATCATAAAATCACAGAATGGCTTGGGTGGGAGGGGATCTTTAAAGGTCATCTGAGTCCAAGCCCCCTGCAGTGAGCAGGGAAAATGCTACCTGGTCACTGTTGTTTGATGTATTTTTCTATAGCTATATCTATATACTTTTAGTTCTTCAAAATTCCTTCTATGTCTACCTCCTCTACTTGTAGCTTTCTTTTTCACCCTTTTTCCTGTTTTATTTATTTATTGATTTATTCTTAATTATTATTATCTTTTTTAATTATTTGGGTTTTTTTTATTCCTTGCTATAACACCACTGCAGCAGCTCTGAGTATTTTCTCCTTTGCTGACTTCTTCTCGAGCCTCATTTCTGTATCTCTCCATCTTACCAAAGCACATTATTTCTAGTTCCTTGCTGAAATTTCCACCCTCTGTGACTTTTTGAGCGCGTTCCCCTCCCATTCTTTGATGTCCGTAGCTGTGCTGTGCAAGTCCCATCCTGGTTCATCTTTGGTTTCGATGAAAGGAATTTGAGAACTGATGTTCCTCTGAGCAGAGCAGCAGAGGAGGGACCTTTGTCAGGGTCCCTGAAATCAGACGTTCAGATGCCACACTGATGGCAAGCCTGAAAATACTGGAATTGGGATCAAAAGAGCCATTTTACAGCCCAAACACTTTTAGGTTCCTGGGTTTTTTTGTTTATGCTGTTCCAAAAGAACCTCACATCCAGACCTTGAGGGTGCCTGTGATGTGACTTTGGTGTGAAGATACGATGGGTCCTTAGGCTCCTGCTCGGGCATCAGGGGTGGTTGGGACCAAGCCCCCCCACCCAGAGACAGGTCCTTTTGCTGGAAAACAGAAGCGTGACAATAATTTAGGGGTTTTTTTTCTCTGAATTCCCCCCCCCTCCCCCCCTACCCCTCAGCTCTATACATGAGCCAGAATTGTCCAAAATTTTAGCAGGATATACTCCCCATGGAGAACATCAGTTCTGGGGAGAAGACCGGTGAGGGGTCCTGATCACTGCCAGGGTGATACGCAGCCTGATCCTGCCTTTCTCCCATAGCCACCAGTTTGTAAATCCAAGCTGATATTCAGAAGAGCCCCTTTCCCAAGCCAGAAAATACAAATCGCTGCTGCTTTGAAGTGTAAAAATCCCCCTTTTTGTTGGAGCAGCCTCCAGCACAGGCACCGGGCTGGGATGCAGGAGGTGCAGGAGGGCTGAGATGATTCAGGTAAAGGAATTTTTATCGCACCTTGGTTTTAACTCCTGTGAAATGGTAATTTTTTTTTCTATAATGTAGAAGAGGGCTGCAAGATTAGATTTAATAACATTTGCGGCACATTCAGTTGAGACCATGTGTTATTGGGATGCACAGATTAAAAACTGTCTTGTGTCTGAATTTAAAGGAAAAAAAAAAACCACAACAAAGCTGTTTTTGATTT
Organism: Todus mexicanus; assembly: GCA_013389965.1. NCBI lineage: Eukaryota > Metazoa > Chordata > Aves > Coraciiformes > Todidae > Todus > Todus mexicanus. Next base: position 14,632 of record WEIS01051117.1, on the reverse strand, counting down.
CAAGAGGTTTATATTTTTAATTTTTTTTTAATACAAGAATCCCAAGGAGGGGACCGCTTCTGCTTCCAAGCCCAGCAAGCTGCTCTTGCTCGCTCCCGCTGCCGTCGGAGCCTCCTGGCAGGTGGCATCGTCGGCGCTCACTCACTCGCTTGCCCGCTCGCTCGGTGCCGGCAGCGCGCGTTGGGTTTCATTATCAACCCAGCCGGTGCGGGAATCGAGTAGGAGAAGCTGGCGGGCGAGTCCCTTTTCGCCTGCGATGGCGATGGCCCCACATGCCGACGAGCGCTGAAGGGTTCGCCAACCCCTGGGGGAGCTCCTGGGGGGAGCGTGCGGGAGCGAGCGGGAGCCGGCGAGCTTCACGGCAGCATGTTCGTCATCGAGGGGCTGCGCAGCCAGAGCACAGAGCGGCGGAGCTGGGAAGCTCACGGGTAAGGGACGACAGCTCCTTCCCTCTAAGGCAATCCTTGGCTTGGGGACAGTTTGAGGGGGTGTGTTGGGGAGTGAGCGGTGGGGTGTTGGCGCAGCCAGGCTCTGCTGCTGTGACCTGATTGGGATGGGGGTGGGAAAAAAGACCACCTTTGCTGTCACTTTATTTAGCATTTATACAACAGCGCAAAGAAAAGCCGACGTCCGGCTAACGAACGATATTTGCATTTTCCGTGGCCGCCTTCCCTTGGGCGTTTTACTTCGGATTTCTTTGCTGGCTTGAACTTTGCTGGGGCTGTTTTGGGTGCTGCGCCCCTTGTGCGTGGCGCTGAAGCGAGCCGCGTGGTCACTGGAGAAGGGGGCGAAGTAGAAAATGATGTCTTTCAGCGGTGACCTTGAAAATCGATGTGTAAATGTTTAAGCTGGGCAGAGCTGGCACCAATCCTGACGGCGACTCGCAGAAGTAAGAACGGGAGGTTTTTTTCTTTTAAAAAAAACCCCCAGCGTTCCTCGTTAAGAGGAAAAAAACCTGCTGGTTGCTTAACGTTCGTTAATCATTGATGGCAGAAGTAAAAGCAGCAGATGAAGTTAATGATTTCACATGTCTACGGGGTCCCCTTCAGCAAAGCATTGCACAATTTGAAGGAGCTCTTCCCCTTTGAAGCTGATGTGGGGTTGGGGCTCTCTCGCGCGTGCTTGAGGTTTTACACTTGAATTTAACTCACTCCTTGGGTCCGGGGCCGGTCCCTGCCTGCGTGGCAGCAGCACCCGCCGTCCCAGCGTCGCTGGATTACTCAGGGTGAATCAAAATCCAGTCGTCACCTCCAGCCCGCTGTGTGGGGGAAGGTGTCATAGGGTTTTCCACCATAAATCCGATGTTGCTAGCACCTTCCTTTTTGATGTGCATCCCTGGAGTGTCGGAGAAGATTGTTTAGGATTTATGTAAACCTCAAAAACATTGCATAAATTGTCGCCGCAGGCACCACTACACCTCTCTGGAGCGGCAAGAGCAAATTCCCATTTCCAAACCTACCTCTTTTTTTTCTTTCCCCGCAGCTTTTCATTGCTGATGACATCAGCTCGTCGCTAAATAGCACAAAAATAAGGTCCAAGTGTTGGGTATCGTGATGTTGCTCTTGGGTCTTATATCTCTGTCTGCGTTTTCTGAGCTCTTTTCTTCACTGCTTTTTAATTTTTGGTGTTACTGATGTAGCTCTTCCATCAAAAAGGGGCATCATGGCACTAAGAGAACTTTTTTTTCCTTAAAAACTTAGGGACCAGGCTGGTAAGGCAGCTTAGAAACAAGTATTCTCAAAGGTGGGCAAATTGGTTTTAAAGAGGGTATGGGGAGGTGATGATTTGCCAAGAGGGTTGAGAAGAGTTGGGACCTGAAATTTCCAACTGATTTCTGTCACAAGTTTGTTGTTTCTCTGGGATATTTGCTCTTTTGTATTCTCCTCTGGGCTCCTCTTACCCCATCCTCTAGCAGCTTTATGTACATGTTGGTGATGACCAGGGTGAAATATCAGTGAAGAACAGACTGTGGGATGTGAGACTTCAGCAAGGCTCTGTTAAAATATTAAAACAGGGGAAGGTGATTTTAGTTTGAAATCAATCCAATCCAAAATGGATTTCACAGGTCCATGCTCATATTGTCATATCCACGGAGTCGTGGGACCAAGATGTGTGTGGGACACAAGCTGCTTGTGGCCAAGTGGTCAGCGCAGGGTTCCTGGAGGTGGGATGGAGATGGCAGTGCCTGTGCTCCTGACAGCTCCTGGCATGTGCCTCTTCATGCTTTGGAGGAGCTGACAGTGGTCATCCATCCACCCTGCTCTGTCCCAGGGTTTACCTGCTGGGTTTTGTCTCTTGACCTCGGTCTTCTGACACACTGTAGGTAGATGTGTACTGAGATCTGAAGGACCTGTTAACCAGGGTACTATCAACATCTGCCATTCTTTAGACCTCCTTCTGTTGTTTCTTCCTTCTAGTGCTTCTGCACCCGTATTCCCCATTTGCCCAGTTAGACCAGTCTGAATATTCATGTTTCTCCACAACTTTGAGTTCCCTGGTCCTTATCCAGCTCCAGTACGAAATGGAGGGACTTGACTCTCTTTCCCATTGTTGTTGGTCCCAGCTGGAAACCCCAAAGAAGGAAATTGTTGTTCTGTCCCTCTCAGGTGGACAAAATTGGATCATCTCTGTTATTTGGAGAGGTAACCCTGGACCTGGGTGGGTGAAGCAGACAAATGGTTTGGTTCATTATGGCATACCTTGCTTGCTGGCCAAGGGGACGTAGGTTCTGCGTTGATACCAGCTGAGGTGGAGCATCAGTCATGGCTTGGCCTTGCCGTGACATTGCTAACCACACCAGCAATGGTGGTACTGCTCCAGCACCACCAGCCCACTGCGCCCAACAGAAAATGGAGCATTCACATGTGCTGGCTCCTGATGCTTAGGGTTTTCTGTGCTTACCAGTGGTGATGAGACATTGTGGGTGGCCTTAAATCATAGAATCATAGAATGGTTTGGGTTGAAAGGGACCTTTAAAGGCCATTTAGTCCTTTTATACTTCAGATGCTTCAATCAGCAGAGAAAACAAGTGGAGGATAAACCCCCTTCCTGAAGCTGAGCAGAGCTCCAGGTGGGCAGCTTTTGGGCAGGGAGGATCACGAATCAGAAACAACTCTTTGGTAGGTCCCAGCACACATAGCATGTCCATGGCTTGGTGTCTGCTGGTTGTCCAGGGACATCTTCCTGGTACTGTTGTGGTCGCTGTGACAAGCGATGTTGAATCAATTCCATGAGAAGCAGGTTAGCAGGATGAGGAATGTTTTCAAAATTGATGCTTTCCACCATCTTGAAGCTCTGAGCAGAGGCTTAAAATGCAAAAATTGGAATGAAAAATCAGCTTTGGCGTGGTGGTGGTCTCCAGAATGACAGCGGGAAAGCGATGCTGGGAGCCGAGCCCTCCCTCAGGACTCACCAGGCTTTTACAATCCTCACACTTGGTACTTTTGGGCATGTTCAACGCTTAATTAGTTTAGCTTTCATTATTCTTCTTGGCCAAAGCCATCAGGATCCGAAAGGTTATTCAAAGGGCATGAACAGATGCAATGATTTTTGCTCCTTTTTTTTAACCTTTCCGAGTAGGCTGGTGTCTCTGACATGGGGCTGGGGGAAACGTGATGCTGGAATGTCCTCGGCTACCCGGCTTTTGCTAACGGTTGTTTTGAACACGTTTTAGCATGGCTTGTTGTGGAGATGTTGGTGACGATGCTGAACGTGGCGACTTTAAGACATTTTTAAAGCATGCTGATCGTCACCACCTCTTTGAATGGTACCGTGGAGCTAAGAGTGCATCCGTAGAAGCTTAAAACACAGTTTTAATTGCTTTCCCAATTGGTAATTTCTAATGATGCTGCTCCTTGTGATGATCTCGGGCTGCTCCATTGCCCTGGGGCTTAGTTAGCGAGTGCCATTGAATTCCCCCCGGTCTCCTTGCACAGACCGATTCTATCCCTCAAGGCACCGAGAAGCTGCAGCCCCATTTCTCCCTCTTTGCATCCCTAGAAAATGAAGATCTCTGTAGCCAGCAGGGCTGCGGAGGAGAGGATTGGTTGGAAACCTTAATTACCAAGACTGCTTTTAATTAAGTGGGTAGCTTCAACCGTGAAAGTAAAATATTTGGGATTTGAGGTGCAGGATACGGCGTTATCTCCCGGGTCTGATGGTTGGAAGCAGGGTGTGAGACTCTGTGTTGGGTTAGTCCTGGCTGCAGCTGAGGTCTCTACCAAGTGAGATGCTGCTGTGCTCTCCACGGGGTCCCAGAATGGCCCTTTGCTTTGCAGAGCTCCGACCACTCCCATCCTCCTCTAGTCTTTGTGGAGGAACCTGCTCTGCTCCCAGCTTTTTGCTAGCCAAGAATCAGGTATCTAAGGTAGGCTTCAAGAGTTTGTCTTCCTAGAAGCATCTCGATGACAACAGGATAGGAGGATGGATGTCGGGAGAGCTCACCACACTCATCTTCAGCTCCTCTTTCGCCTCATGGTGGTGAGATCCAGTTCCGGATTGAAGCAGGGCTGCATCTCCATCGAAAATTTCCTCTTTTCAGATGTGATCAGCATGATGTGCAGTGTGTTCTTCTGACGTGCCTCGCCTGAAGCTCCCAAGTTACCCAGGTAGCTGTCAGCGGCTCTTAGGATCCGTCCTCGTACCCAGTTTATCTGCACTGCTCTGTGGACCTCTCTGGGATTCACACACAAATAGAAGGGACATGGAGTGTGTACATGGCAGAAATTAAGAGGAATTATCTGATATAGGATATTATCTGCTCTTTCTGGGCTTCGGTCTGTGGTCAGAGGTCCTGGAGGACTAGGAGGTGCACTTAGGCACCAGTTTGCCACTGATCGGCTGCATCTCTTGCCATCCCACAGCCTGAAGGGATGAGTGGATGTAGCTGTAACACAGTGCTGGTGGATTTTTGTCCTCTGTGTAATTTCCAGAAGCATTTTCCGTCCATAGATTCTCCAACCATGGCTGTCATCCTCCAATTAACTGATATTTGCAGAGCAAGCACCTGTCCATCTGCATGGGAAGCTCCTGAAGCAGGTCCCCACAGGCTGACTTTTATTGAGGCTGGTGTTTGTGGGACATTTCCTTTGCTTTTTAAGACCTGGAAAGTATCTTTTAAAAACACTGTATTGGCATGAGTAGTCCTGCAGGGTGATGTGTTAACGGAGGGGTACCATGTTGTGACTTCAGAACATAGAAGTGTAGAATGGTTTGGGTGGGAAGGGACCTGCAGAGGTTACCTAGTGCAACCCCCTCCACTGAGCAGGGACATCTGCAACTAGAGCAGGTTGCTCAGAGCCACAGACAACCTCACCTGGAAGGTTGCCAGGGATGGGGCATTGACCACCTCTCTGGGCAACCTGTGCCAGGGTCTCACCACCCTCAGCATCAACAATTTCGCCTTTCTCTCCAGGCCAAATCTCTTCTAGTTTCAAACCATCCACCCTTGTCCTGTCCCAACAGACCCTGCTCAAAAGTCCCTCCCCATCTTTCTGACAGGCCCCTTGAAGCACTGAAAGGCCACAAGAAGGTCTCCCTGGAGCCTTCTCTTCTCCAGGCTGAACAAGCCCAACTCTCCCAGCCTGGCCTCCCAGCAGAGGGGTTCCAGCCCTCGCAGCATTGCTGGGGCCTCCTCTGGCCCCGCTCCAACAGGTCCCTGTCTCTGCTGTGCTGAGGACTCCAGAGCTGGGCCCAGCCCTGCAGGGGGGTGTCCCCAGAGCAGAGCAGAGTGGAGCAGAGGGGCAGGATCCCCTCCCTCCCCCTGCTGCCCACGCTGCTGGGGATGCAGCCCAGGGGGCCAGTGGCTTCTGGGCTGAGAGTGCACGGGGCCGGCTCAGCTCCAGCTTTTCACCCCCCAGCACCCCTCCACATCCTTTTCCACAGGGCTACTCTTTGTCCCTTCATACCCCATGGGCAGAAAGGATGACAAGGAGGACCTCAAGCAGACGTAGCATCTAGGGGTGTTGCTTTGCTGCTCTTGGAGCCATTCTGAGACAGGCTGTTCGCTCTCTGTCCCACTAAATCTCCAGAGCAGCTGCATGGGAGAAGAGGGATGTGGACTGGGACGGAGGCGATAGAAGCTGGAAGCTGGAGAGAAACGGAGTGTCTGCAGCGTGTTTGGGCCTCACTGGAAGAGCCAAAGTGCAGCAGCATTAAATAATAAAGTAATGGGTGATGGAGAACAGTGCCTGGGGGGTTTGGTGGTTAAAGCACCAGATGGCTCCCTACGCTTCCCCTCCCTCCTCCCCCCAAAAAGCCCACCAGTTTGTGGGCACAAAACAGTGTAACACAAAATGAGGCTAACCTCTGCAAAGCTGCTAAAGATAATTGTGTCTTTCTGCCCCCCCC
>WEIS01051116.1:0-11742 GCA_013389965.1 Todus mexicanus | reverse complement strand
TCTACGATTCTATAGTTCTATGAAAAGAGTATAAAATCATGAGATGCAAATGTGTGCTTTTAATTCTTTGGGAACATCAGTAAGAAACACCAATTTGCATGGTTTTTGAAAGTCTGAAATGGTAATCAATCTGAGACACCACCACGGTTTCGGGGAATGTATTTAAATGAAATGTTATTATGTACAAGTTTCTTTCTAGCTCAGAAGGCAGTGAGATCCCTTTTGCAATGTGTTGTGTTAGTGACTGGATAGTTCCGGGGGCTAATGAGGAGATATAAAATGACAGTGAACCCAGTGACTATTTCAAATCTAATCGAAGTAAGTATTGTTCATTTGATCTTTAATCTGGTATCTAATCAAAGTAGGTGTTGTTCATTTAGTCTTTAATCTGGTAGCTATCTGATAAAAGCATATGAGAAATGAGTTGACTGGGTCACTGCAGTTTGCCAGACAGGTGTAAGAAATAGTCTTCCAAACAGATGTATTTATTTGTTAGTACCTGTGAAGAAGCTAGCAGCTCAACAGCAATAGAAATCATGTCATCATTAGTCAAAGGACTGACACACTCAAATAAATACACTGTCCTTTTTTCTGGTTTTCTTGCCTAAATAACAGCACTCTTTGTTCAAGTAGCATCTGAGAGCTTAGTTAACAGTAGAAGAAAGGTGGCTTTATAGAGCAAAGGGAAATGCAGATGCTAGACATCTTCAGAGAAGATGGAAACGTATTTATCACACCTGTACAGGGCACCCAAGGCCAATTTCAAGATCTGGGAAAGACAAAATGCCAGAGCCTTTAGCACCTCTGCCTCCCCGCCATTTGTCGAGTGCAACTGCAAGCTTAAAATTAAGTGGGCCCTAGGATGGGGGTTTTCTTTTATCATAAAGAAAACAATTTATTTAGCTCTTGCTGATGTTTGTCGCTGTTTAGAGGATTGCTCTCAGGAAAGAGTGAAGTACTTTTCTCACCCCATGTGAGCCTTTGGTGTTATTTCAGCTTGAATCTTTTGTTGCCATAATTTAGAGACCTACCTGTCCATTCCCTTCTTAAAACTGGAAAAGGAGGCTTCATGACTCAATATGTTTCTTCAGAGCCTTAAAAGGCTTTCAGGAGCCTGTCCTGTGCACTGTCAGAAGGAGTGGACCCTCTGCCCTGAGATTTGGTGCCCGAACCTGATGCACTGTCACCCAGGGTTGCTTCACCCTGGCTGCAAACTTCCCAAGGACTGACTGTACAGCTGAGTGTTGACAACTCTCTTAGGGTTGTTAACCCCAAATCATCCAAGTTTGTTGAGGGGAGGGATTTCTTTCTTTCTCTTTCTTTCTTTCTTTCTTTTTTTTTGGTTTTTTTTTGTAATTCTCTTTAAGTTAGACAAACTGCAAGTGGTTTAATATAGACAATGCGTGAGTAGACTGTGTAGTAGAAGAGTGAACATAATAGAGTATGAGCTGAGGGACAGGGCTCAAAACGCAGCAATTCAGCAGCCAGTCAGAATCACCACCTAAATTTTTCTTTACTTGCTTTAGGGGTTTTAGTGCCCTCTAGAAGGACATCAACAAGATTTAGACCAAGCATATCACTACTGTAATGAACACTGACGAAAGTATTGAGAAACTGGAACTGGAAATGCAATTGAAATACACCTTCTTTGGGAATTACTACCATAATTACACCAGTTTAGAAAGCAATACCTTTATAAGTGTTTTTACCCCATCATGTATCACACTAGGGATTATAGCATTTTAATGACCTTGGTAGCTAAATTGTACAATACCTACAATAGCATGAAATCTAGGAGAATTTTTGGCCCCACTGAGGCCATAGAAAATTTCCTACTGACTTTGTTGAAGCCAGCAAAATCCATCCTAATTTTCCAGGTGTGACCAGTTCCAGTCACAGAAGTGGCTTGTATTTTCCTCATATGCCTAACATGTGAGTGAACTGATAGTTTTCATATATATATACCACAAATGGTCTGAATTTGATTTAACAAAAGATGTTATGACATGGAATACACTGTTTCTTCATGAAACATGCACCTTTTAGTAGCAGTTACTGAAAGAGTGATATATACATTCCTATTTCTCCTGTCACCGAATAAAATGAAATTCATAGTACTGCTCTTAGCTAACGTGATACATGTTTTATGGTTAAATAAGGCCTTGAAAATGAAAATCTTCTGCCCTTCTCATGAGGTATATAGATCCAAATTATATGAGCGAGTTACATTAAGGCACCTGCAAACCTTGAAAAGGCTGTATTGGCTTGTTCATTCTTCCTACGGTTAATAAACTCACCCGTGAAACATCTCCTAGACAGCAAGCCAAGGAAAGTGAATGCTGCCCTGCCTTAGCTTCTTTTATAGATCTTCAGTTTTCTGAAATTGGGCATATCTTCTGGAGATAAGACTATAAGAGATTGATAGCTACATTAGGATGAGTTTGCACATGAGAAGTTAATAATTGATCCCTGGCCACTCCATGAACCACCATTTAGTGTGTTGTGCAGTTTCAGAAGTAAATCAGAACAACTAGTTGAAAAATAAAAGGAGGTTAAAAAGCTCACTGTCCTTTAGCTTTAAAAAATATATGTTGTGTTAGAAAAGGTGTTAACTGACAACATGTTTTAACTGACATAGTGATAAATAAGACCACGCAGCAACGTTTACTCCAGTGTGCAAACTGCCTTTGCAAGAGCCTGGAGAGATTCCCGCTGGTCTCTGCAGGATTTGGCTTGAGCTCCTCTGCAGGAATTAGTTCATGCCAGTGGAAGTAAATAGGCCCTTGGAGATGACGCTGCTGCCGCTTGAGGTATTTATTTTTATAGTAGCTTGTTGTCTGGTGCAGAGATGAGAAGTCACAACCACAGCTCCTGCATGCAAAACTCCACACCATTCGTCCTTATCAGTTAGAGCCCTTCGCAAGGATGGAAACGGCACAATCCATAAACTAGAGGGCCTGGCTACCAAACACTTCTGCACCCTGATAGCCAGTTGCCATGCTTCTGGGAGCAGCTTCTGGCCCAGCACTCTTCAGTGCCTGCTTGTGCCTCCCTGCCACCAGCAGGCAAAGCCAGCCCCTTGGACAATGGGGTAACGTAGGTCTGAGGGCATCAGAATATCACAGGATTTTTCTGACCCATAACAGAACAGAGAAAAATGCACTTCTTATGAAGGAGCCTCCCTTACTGTTCACAATTTCTAGTAGTTGCTCTCACCTTGTTATGATTCAACAATCCTTTTTCTAGCTTGGCTCCTAAGCACCTCCAGGCTAACAGCCCAGCACTATTTGAAGCCCTCTTTGAGGGCCTCCAAAACTGTCACCACATTTGTCTGTTCTTACTTTCAAATTTGGGTAGAAAATAGGAGGGGAAGCACAGCTCTCTATCCGCCACCTCGAAGGAAAAGAGGACAGACTGGACAATGGCCATGTTTCATTAGCCAAAGAAGAAATGAGATTATTCTCCTTCTGTTCACAGACTCTGGCACTTGAAGCAAACTGAAATGAAAACAAGACCGAAAGGACCATTGATAATGACACAGCAATTTCTCATCATGTGCACTCTTTTATCAGCACTTACAGACATGTGAGCACAGAGTGGATCCCTGTAGAATTGGCTGGTTTTCACATTTTTAAGCATTGTTTTCTCACTTATTTCCTGTTGTCTTACCAGCAGGCCCAACCACATCCAGAACCTAGATAACAGTTGTGTTGGTGTCTCTGCCAGCTTTGTTTAAACTCCCTTTTCTACTCTTTAAGCAAGCTTGGAGCTCCACTTATTCCCCTTCTGATACGTAACTTAAGCAAAACCTGACTTGAGGCCAACAATATCGAAAAAAGGAGACAGAAATCTTGGGCAGAATAGGAAACAGGTAATCCTGGTGCTGTTGCAAGTGCTGGAACATAGGCTTAGCATTTTCTACTAACTTTCTCCAGCTGGTACTTACTTGTTCAAAATGAAACACATATCCTATAGGGGGAAGAAGGCTGATGTGTTTCTAAGTTAAAAGAAATTCTGTCAAACATCTGTGTGTCACCTGGTAGCCTTAACCAAAATTTTTCCCTCCTCCCGGCTGTTGCTTGCCTTGCTATGCATCCACTGGTTGCCACCTCCACACTGCAGCAGTGGCTGCATTTCAGGGGTTTTGCACCTATAGCATGATGCCAGAATCTGTAGGCTTCACTCATTTCTACCATTCCAAACTTCCATTGGCGTTCACCTCGGGGAGCGATCAGAAAAAGTGACCAAGAGCCCCAAGACGCAGTTTGGAGCATCAGAGTCCACCAGGAACCAAATCCCTTCAATACATAGGCTCCATGGACAATCATGAGCCCCTGAGTATCCATCCACCCAGCCGAACAGAAAAGCCTAAGTTAGTGTTGGAGATCTGTAACACCTCAGTGAGCTGTGCACAGAAAACATCAAAGGCCACTGAATCCCAGAGTCGTAGCTCCCTCTCCTGGCAGAGCACTGTAGTGGTAATAGAAACGGGGGCTGTGCGGGGTGCACCCCCCAGCAGAAGCAACGCTGAGCTCCGCAAAGGGAGGAGCTGAAGAACTGCGTCCCCAGTGAGCAGTGACTGCTCTCTGCAAGGAGCCCAGTGGTAATAATGCAGATGTAGCTCGACCAGCAGATTAATGCAGGATTAGCAAAGGCCGAATCTATTCTGGTGAAGAACATCTGCGACATAGCTTTAGTGGCGTAAAAAAATATGTACTTGAGCACAGATAAAACTTCATTGCTGCGCATTATCTGTAGTTCTTAAGGTTGGGGGTAGTGCCATTTATTCTCTAATACTTTGATACCAGACTGAATCATGTGCAACTGTGCTGTGATTCCTCTCCAACACAACAGCCTTCTTCTGATTGCTGTTTTCTGTAAACACCAAGCCCACAGAGTGCTTCCCAAAACTGTAGCTTACTCCTTGAGAAACACACATCAAGCTAGATAGAAACGTGTCGCTGCCGCAGGTAATAGACAGTACAGAAGCTCTCACTAGTAGTCTCCATCCTTTCAGAAGCATACGCTGTGTTTTCATATGCGAAGGCATAGCTCGTTAGACGTACATTCCAAGAAGCATCCACAGCATCCCTGCTGAGTGAAACAGCCGCTGCCACCGGGTCCTTGGGCATGACATCTGTGCTAGCAGCACCAGAGGTGGAAGTGGAACACCTGCTATCTTGGCCCAAGGCTGAGCCAGAGTCCTTTTTGGCTAGCAGAGTAAGCTGGCTCTCAAAGCAGTGAAAGACAGTGGGAGCTCACCCTGAACACATCAGCCACTGAGAGAAACCTGACTGGCAAGGGCTCCACTGGCACAGCCCCGCAGTACTGCAGCACCCAGCCCTTCCAGGCTCAGCACGGGAATGTCACGGTGGGAGCCCAGCTCAGCACTGCTCCTGCTCTGTAGAGCTTCATGCAGTTTGGCCATCTCAGCCACCGGCAAATAGCAGCCAGTGTTGAGTATATCAGCAGTTCAGTTTTGCAGTATTTTCATTCTGTTATTCTGTGTTTCCACACTAAGGGTGGCTGAGGTCACCCAAAAGCCTCCCTAGCAAGTGAGTGGGCTCAGACTGCTGGGGATGGGACCTATTAGCATCAGACCTTCTCCATTCCTTCTATTTCTGTGGAGAAAGTAGAAATGGGATTGCCTGAACAAGTCAAACATCAGCTCTCTTAGCTGTTTACAGTGGTCTTTTTTAGAGGATTATTTGAGAGTTTTTTTCCATTTTCAGCAATGAGATTATAGCTCTTGTTTGTGAGGACCAGGAGGTAGCTCACAGATGTGCATGCTGGCTTCTATTGTGGTTGTGTTTTCTTCTAGGTTTTGCAGCAGAGCAGTTTTCCTAATGCGATGGTCTTTTGCCAGTCAGAGGCTTGCTTCACGAGGCCCTCTCACTCTCCAGCACCAGCTGTAGCTCCTACTTTAATGGTAAGGCTTAAGCATGTTCTTACAGGTCCATAAAGCAAAGCTGAAGCTGCACAGAAGGCATTTAGCCAAGCTGAGGCTGTGCCTCGTAAAATGCCTCACATAAGTTAACCATCCCGGTCATAGGAGATTCTGTATATTAGTCAGAATTGAATTATTGTTTCTTCCTCAGGGAGAGAAGAGGAGATATTGAAGAAGAGAAAGACAAAGAGGAAAGTGTGCTTCTGGGTACTGCAAAGATCTCTAAACTTCACTACAAGGTTTTACCAGCACGCTCATTGATTTCATGTTAGGTTTCATAAGCAACTTGTCTTTGCGTTACAATAATGCCAAATTTTCTTAGAGAAACAAAGGTCCCTCTCCTGAAAACACTCACACATTTCTTCAGGCAGCCTCATTCCTGCACTCGTCATCAGGCTGCAGTTCTGTGCTGTCCTGCAAAGTGTTAGGTTATTAGCCACTTAAGGACAACTTCAGTTAAAGGTACTACAAGAAAAACGTAAGACTGTGATGTAAAACACAGTGGTTTCATTTTCTTCCTTTATCTCTCTTCAGTATTTTGTCCCGAACAGTTATTACGTTCCTGTGATAAAACCGAAGCTCAATATTAATATACTATAATTTGGAATATGTCTCACAACCAATCGTTAAATTTTGGCACTTACTCCCAGCTTACATAGCATTATTAATGTAAACGGATTATATCTAGTTCTGTTTGTTCAGACTGAGGACGTATTTTCAGACATCTGAATACGTTCGTGATTTTTCTCATAATGTTATCTTTTAGTGCTATATCTACTTTTCTCAGTTTGTACATGTTTTCTTAAAGTACCGGAAGAATATTTACACACTTCAAGTCCTGTTTCCCCACAGTTCAGGATTTGTCGCCTTATCTGCTAGTCTATCCTGCAACACAGCTAGCTTTGAAAGAAGGGCGCGTTACACCTAACGCACTTCGCATTTTCGTGTATTTATTTTCATCTGCCCTCCAACCAGGGTAGGTAAGCAGTTTAAAATTTGAGAAACAGTTTGTGGTCTCAGACAAAGGGACGATGAGTCAGTAAGGACAAGTTTCCAATGCTGTAGAGCTCTGGATAAAGCAGGGGTGTCAATCTTCCTGACCAGCAGCAATCCCAGGCTGAGTTCCTCCTCTGAACCTGGAAGTCTTCATGTCTTCAATCAACAGGCCCAGCGCAGAGCTTGCTCTCACCACCATTACTCATGTAAAAAGCCCTGTTCACATCGTTGACTACACATGTGGCTTATGTCAATACGCAAGGTGGCTGACGCCTGTTTTGTAGCCGTGAGAACAGCAAGCAGTCAATTCACTAAATGTTGTAATTGATCACAAAGGAATCTAGGAAAGTTCTCCTTCAGTCAGAGTCCTTAAATCTGAACTGATCGTCTCTCAGAAAGGGACACCTAGAAGTTCAGCTAGAAAGGGTTGGTGCTGGTGCAGAAATTATGGGGCAAATTACTTGTATAGCTGCTTTAGCACAGAAGGGCAGATTAAATGCTAGTTTCCTAACGTCACTTTTTTTTTTTACCTAAGGAGGGTGGCATGTATGCCCATAGGTATACATGGTAGACTGTAACTGGCTACTAACTCTATTTTTATTATTTTGCAGAACTGTGCATCTCTGGGTAGAGCTGTCATTCTGCCTCCCAAGCACCTGTTCAGGAAGAGATCTTAAAATGCATTGTTTCTTGTAAAAAATATTCAGTCATTTGCTTCCAGCAGCAGCTGATGTAGTAGGAGAGAACTGCCCGTCCTTTGTTTAGGGGCCAGTTTGCCCACACAGTTTGCAAGGTAAGGACAGGTCAACATACTTTTAGTGGTGGCAGGAATATTTCTACTGATTGTGCTCACTGAACCATGTTATATCAGCTGCATCCATGTCAGAGGAACACGTCCAAGACTAGTTACACCTAACAAGGCTCTATTTGAGGGGGAAAAAAATGAGATCAGAGTGATATTTGTGACAATTTCAAGTACAGAATAAGCAGCATGAATAGATAAGCCCCAAGGAATGGTAAGGTGATCTTTACATACAAATATTTTCAGGGGGGGAGAGAAGAAAAAAAAAAAAAGTAGAATGAACTATAACAAACACTTTTTCCTAAGTAGAGCTTTTCTGTATTTCCCACAGGATTCGGTTGAATGGGAGAAGATAAAAAAAGGAAGAGCAGAAACTGCTTGCAACAGAGAACAAACCTTGAGTGCCAAGAACATGCCTCAATTTTTTTTTTTTAAAGATGCCTGGCTCTTATCTCAGCCCTGGTTCATCACAGTTTACTTCCAGAAATATTCAGAATTTAAGGACCTTGCTCCTATGGGGTTAATGGGTTACGTTCAGCACCAAAACCCATGACACAAACAGCTGCTTAATTATTCTGTCCAGACTGTTTTTCACGGTTAGTGGATATAAAAATAGCAACAGGAACAATTACATTGTTTTACGTTTCGAAAATGAAATGATTTTTTTCTTCTAACTGTGTAATCCAGGACCGTGCACAGGGAGGAGCATATAAAGGAAGGGTTGTGCTGCTTGTGACACAAAAGATTAACCTGCCCATGACTGAAGAGGAGGAAAAAGGAAAACACTGCCATAAAAGTGACAGCAGAGGTGAAGAATTGTGGTGAATGTGTAATGCACCACTGAAAAGATGCAGGAGAAAACATACCAAACTGAAAGTCTTATCTCTTCTGCTATTTCAAAGCAGGAATTAATTTGAAGGGAAGAAGCTGCTGTTCTTGTTGGCGCACATCACTCGTGATGCTTAAGTGATACGATTACCATAATGACTATCTTTGTTCAAAAAACGTGTTGAGGGTTTTTCTCAGGTGGTTTTCCAGCCTGAATTTTGTTCAAGCAGCCATTGTGGCTAGTACCACACAGAAGCTAAGGGCACATACTGCAGCTAGTCTAGGAGCAGACACCGTAAGTCCCATTCTTCAAATGCACCAGCCACACGAGATAGCAAAGCATATTACAAACACAGGAGCACCTAGAGGTATTAGCTGGCATTCCTGTTACGAGGAATTTGTGTGTAGTTAACCAAAGATTAAGTGTAAAACCAATCCTGGCAAATGCACGCCACTCTGATAGCAGACAAAACCAATTTAGAATCAATGGGTCTAAATGTAGGGTTTCTGCAAAGGGTCAAGCTTAGCATTCAATTAATTGAGCACTATTTTGAAAGCATGCTGTGGCAGCAGGGTGGAAAGAGGCAGGCCAAAGAAATAAATAGGATCATTTCAAGCTGAAATCATGACCAAATGCAACACTGCTGTGTAAAGGGGATATTAAATTAGGGTAATTATCCCCCAGTCCCATCAGCTTCCTGCCTCGTGGCTGCCAAGGGGATGAGCTGCAGACAGGGCTCTCCTGGCTGGAGGAGGCTGTAAAGCCCTGGTTAAACAGGTATCTGTTTGAGTTTGGATAAGGCTTAAAGCAAAACAGGCTGAATGACTTGTTCAGTTGATGACACTCAGCAATCCTGATCACGAGTCTTTTGCCTTCTCATTCTGATTTACTGTGGTAACTGGTCTACTGCAATATAGGGGGAGTTAAGCCAAAACATTTTTTAACTTCTTTTTTCTTAGCTTCTAAGAAATGAAAAAAATCATTTACCTATATGCAGGCTAGAGCTATTTAAAAGACTAAGTTTAGGTTTGAATTCTTAGTCATCTCTAGTTTTCTCTGCCTTTCTACTGTCCTCATTCCTCCCCTCTTTTTTTTATTCATCATATTCTTAAAAAAGAGGAGAGTGAAAGGAGAGGAAAAAAAATAAATTGGAAAAAAGCTATAGCATATATTCATATATGTGGTTTTGTTTCTTTCTTTTAACGTTTTTGAACGTTGAGACTATTTCTTTAATTTCTTCAAACCATAGAAAGAAATGTGAGTTGTATACTTTGCTTTTTTTCACCGTGGTATCTCATACTGCTCACTGTTCAGGTGAGGGTTAACGTTTGGATAAATGTGGGCTGAAAGGACAGCGGTGCGTTCTTTGTAGAGTTAACATAAAGGCTTCATTGTCAGTCTTATGTTGAAGGAAAGCTGGAGTGTGATCATTCTGTGTTTGGTAGGGAAGATAAAGGGTTACTGCCTGCATGCGGCTAGAATTAAGGGATTGTTCTCCCAGTGACAGTAGAGGAAAGGGAGTTTTGTGCTTGTGTCACAGAAGGAAAAGGATTACTGTGCAAATGATGCTCAAGGAAAAGGATTAGACTGCATATGACGCGGACGAGAGAGGTCATTGTACGCACGTCACGGAAGGAGAGGGGTGGTGTGACATAGGGCAGAAAGGATTCTTTGAAAGTCAGAAAGAAAATGAGAAAGAGAAGAGGAACCACAATTGTGCAAGTGTGGCTGGAAGATGAGGTTTCTTATGGGCAAAAGTAAGTAAAGAAAGAAAGAAATGGCTGTATTCCTAAGTAAAGGAGCACAGCTTATTCTAGAGCCAAGCACCTAAATTTTTCAGGCAAAACAGAGTGCTGTGCCACTCATTACCTTAAAGGAATACACCATTTTCACAAATACTTTGAGCAATAATTGAATAATGTATCTCAACAAGATATTTTGTCATCTTGACCCCAACCCCCCTACAGACAAAGAGTTGATTCCCTCTTAAATTATTGTGGGTTTTTATTTTCCTTAACCCTCTAATGAAAAGTAAGTTCCTCACAAATCACCACACCCTTCTCAGGAAATTAATATTATTCCCAGAGTAAACCACAGGTGAGGCTGAGTGCAACATGCAAGCATTGCAGGTCTGCTGGGTGCTGGGAATTCCAGTCACCCAGCTCAAAGATAGATGGTTCTTATCTCCTTAGGAATAGAGAAGCAGTGCAAACCTAGGTAGAACATCTTTGCTGTTGTTTCCTTTATTTATTGATTTATTTATTTTTAAATATCCTGCTCCATAAGAAAAGTATGTATGAAACAAAAGGTTTTCACTTTCCTTGTAACACCAGGGAGAAATATTTCAGACGTTCTCACTTTGCAAGTAGAGATTTACATTTCCACATTGCAGCAGCCACAAAACCCTCACTTCGGTGCACTTTTGCAAGATCTTTATAGGTAATGACACGTGTTTGGAGTTAGGGCTGTGGTGCACTGCGTTGTTTTTGTATCACAAGAAAGGAGAAGTAACATAGGAATTATTTCTATCATTATTATGGCAATTTCTGGTTCAAAACTTCCCAGTTATTTGGAGATTTGTTTGTTTTCACACAATGATTCTGACATCCAGTTAATCATAACATGTCACTCTCAAACACAGTGCAACACTTTGTACCAGGAACTGCATTTCAGCGAAGGTGAAGCTGAGGTCAAAAGCATTCCTGCTAATTGTACCGATTGCAGGAGAGTTATTCCATGATTGAATTTGCTCTCTGATGTTAAAGGACGCAGTTGCTAATTGTTTTTAAGGAGGACCCAGAAAAATGACTGGGGGCTGGACAGTAACTCCCTGCCCAAGCCAGCTGGGCACATGTGCACCTGCATACACACCAGATAAGCACTGCTAATCTTTTGGAGGAGTGTGGTATGCAGTGAGGATGAGCAGGTCGAACAGTGCAAGGGCTTGAAGGGAGATACACAGACAGTGGGTGATGGAAAATGGGTTTCTGCACGTCCATTCATTTTGTGCTACTGGTACTGGCTGTGTAGAAGAAATCTACTATATAGATTTCTTCAAAGCTGCCACCTGTGCAGTTATATGGCCATTGGCTCATTTCTGTGGTTTCTACAACACTTTGACTGTGCTCAGGCTCCATAAAGCCTACATCTACTATTACCATGATCCCA
>WEIS01051112.1:1320-12430 GCA_013389965.1 Todus mexicanus | reverse complement strand
TGTACCTACCTTAGAATATTGCAAATGTAGGTACAGAAACACAGTTCTAACTTTACTTAACTGATCTGTACAATTCAATATCTTGAAGAAAAAAATTCTCATGCTACTTTATCTGTATTCTCATGGTACCCTTGTGCAGATTCTACTCTTGTGGGCTCACTGCTTACATGTAAACACCTCTTCTACAGATGTATCACAGCAACTGTTTCATTTGTTATGTGACACAGCACTGGTGGGTACAAGGAACTTTTGGGGAAAAATAGATGTCCTTTGTGCAGTTGTGCACAAAAATGTATTACAGGAGTATTTCTTGAAACTGATAAAACAAGACAATAGAAAGCTCTTTTGATTTCTGACTGTCGATCACTTTTATATCAGTCATTGTTTTGTGTAGATGCTTAATCAATGTTAGTCCAGCGTAGCTATTCACCAGGCTTTGTACAATGTCTGGATGCAGAGTATTCTACATCACACAAATGTTGCAGGGCTGATGCGGGAGAACATGCCAGCTCTGCAGGGAGTGTAACAGGAGGGGGCAGGTACATCCAGCTCCAGTCTTCCTTTGGGTACATTCAATTTCTCTGTTAAACAAAACAGAAATTTCTTCTACTTTTGCTTATGTTATTTTGAGCTTTGGTTAAAACTGGAGATCTTATTGTGCTATAAATACATTCTATCTAATGGTTTCTCTTTCACACCCCTTAATGGAGCTATAGTAGTTACCTGAAAACAATAAATCCGCACTTCACTAAATTTGTAAAAATGAGAATTTTTTTAAACATTATTTTTAAGCATCAATATTTTTTAGGGTTAGTAAACAGTTATTGCCTTCACAATTAACACTTGCATATATTTATCTGTCATCATGGGGTATTTTTAGTATTATTTTTGCTTCATAACTGTCTGTTAAAAGAGACTGGAAAGATTAATGACTGTGATGTATACTGGGTGTTTATAAGACTGACTTAATTTTTTTTCCCTCTCCCTTACAAACTGACCTGTCTTAATCTTCTGAACAATTAAAGGCTAGATTTTGCCATCTGTTCTTAGTATCCTCATGGATTTTGTTAATTTACTTTTGTTGAATTGGTAATCAAATTTTGTAGGAATAATGTTAGTTGATTTGGCTTTTAATGTAAATGTTGCTTTATAGTATGAGAATGGGGAGAGAAGACCAATCAGCAGCATTAACTGAAGTTGATGCAGTAAGGCTGTTCTCTCCATTTCTGCTTGGGAGATAATCAAATAAATCATAACAAAAACAACACCCCAATTTGCAGTGTAATGCCTAGGAGCAGAGAAGGAAAACTAATTTAGTCTCTAATAGTTTTATCCTGGTATAGAATAAAATTCGATTCCCCACTGTAATGATATAAAACTATAGAATACCATTTTCCATTTCTAGCTCTTTGCTCAACTTTCTCTGTTCAACCATTAAGCACTTGACAAGATGTCTGAGTAAGTCTGTCCCACAGTAATTTGGTAGCCACAAAGGCACCTCAGTTTCCAAATGAACTAGAAAAGTAGTAGTTTTAAATGTAAGAACATGCTTCTCTGGAGTAAAAGTTTGGCATTCAAGTCTATTGAAAGATGGTCTGGCTGTCTTTATCTAGTATGCAATGCACATCACTTTATTACTCAAACACACAAAGAATTGGGTGCTGACCAGACAAGAAAAAAATGTTGCTATCAGCTCCATTTCAAAATCATTTTGCTTGGTGGAAAATCTATAGAATTGGTGATGCCAAATATTGATCTCTTTCTGTATTTCCAGGAGATTCGTACTGCCTTCTATTGCACTTAATCTTTTTTTTTAAGCAGATGTATTATTTGAAACAAAATCTAACTGAATGCTGAGATGTATTTTTTCTTTTTCTCCTCTGCAGTAATTGCATGAGAAAGTGAATAATTAGTCAAACTGATCACAGGACACAAAGCCAGAAGTTTCCTGAATCCCCTTTCTGTTGTCAGACACTTGCCTTGGGAAGTCATTTAATTTCTGTGCTTACAGTGAAAAGTTGTACTTGCTAATTCCTCAGGAGTATAACACAGCTAATGTTAGCAGAGGACTGGGAAGATATATTCTGTTCTGCTTAAACATGTATCCTACAGTCAGATTCACTAGGTCCTTTTCTAAGTTCTGTGTTTCACAGCCACTCTTGAGCCTCTATTTGTTCACATGATGTCCCGTGAGTAGACATATATTTTTTTCTCTCAAGCTTGGGGCTCTAAATTTCTTCTTCTTGATGATGTGTCCTGGCTGAGTCCTTCTGAATAGCTAGAGACTCTACACTTGAATTCTCTTTCTGACCTAAGATTTGGTTTTGCTTGCTCTATGCCTTGCTTGTTGCCAGAAAACCATGCTCTCATTCCCCAAAGACCTGGTCTCCACAACTAGTGTTTATTTTTTAATCATTCCTGGATTGCCCTTCTTGCTTCCAACTATTTCTCTGATCTTTTTCCTCATTCCTATGAAACCAGTTTCCAGGCAAATTCTTTCATCTATTTGAACAGCCCAGTATCCCTTAGCATGTACATCTCTTCCACGGTGGTTTATATTCTGTCATGGTCATCTCCTGAATGAATCTTTCAATAAGGATGGTAGTGCTGGCATTTCCAGAGAACTCATCTAACTTTATGTGAATAGCTTTGACCTAGTAACTGACAATGTGACTAATGTTCTTCAAGTCACCTGTGAAGCAATATATACATCATAACATCATTACACTAAGCATTATACACATACTTCTTTAACTAGGGCATCACAATTCACAGCATGTACTGCCTTTTCAGTCCCAGTGCTTGGACTGGAACCAGCCTCTTTTATTATTAATAGCATAAATAACTACACCCTTTTTTTAGTTTCCTCAGACCAAATATGTGCATAACTGGGACTCATTTTTATAAAATTAAAGTAAGTCCCACTTCCCATTCCCCCAATAAAGTATCTATAGTCCTTGTATTGGTGGATTTCCTTTATTTTGCCATACAATATCTCTATGAACTTGGTCTACCTTAGCTTTCATAGTGTTACATGAAACAAAGCAAACCTTGTAAATATAGTTCATGAAATACCAAGTCATCTGACACCCCTTTTTGCCTACAGCTGTTGCTTGAGGCTTTCTAAGTTTTCTTTCTAGATTCATCCAATGTGTTGTCCCAGATTTCCAGTCATTTTAGGCACTGGAGTTGTGCTCCTCACTTGCTGTGCTACATCTATATGCCATCTAGGGGGTGATAGGTGCCTTCTTACCTGTGCTGTCCTTTTACTTCTTTTCTCAAGGTGGGAGAGGTCTATGAATTCTGTAGCTGTGAGGGTTATAGTGGTTATACGTATTGAGGGGATCTTCAGAAAAAGGGATGGCTCAACAGAAAAGGTGTCCTTGTTCATCCTTCCCAGTGGTACATCTTACCTCACTTCTCAAAGCTACATCTTTGCACAAGTGATTTCTCGCCATGAAGGCTGAGTGTCCTCAGCTCTTACTCAGTCATTAAGTCTCAAGCAAGTATAAAACCCCAAGATCTCTGAGCCAGCCACAATGTAGGAACACTTTGCCCCATCAAAACACGGCTCTTGAGACAGTCTTTTATGGTTTCTGTTGCGAAAATATCAATTATCCTCTTGAGTTCTTTACTTTGAAGACCTTTTTGAATTTTTATTCCTGCCTTATCTGCCTTCCTTCAGCACATGCAAGAAGCAAATGCACTTACAAACTACCTGTCCTTAAAGGGCCATTCCAAAGCAAACTTCATAACAGAGCAGGCACTGCAGAGTAAATTAAGCCTGGATAACAAGTTTTGCAGATTCCTAGATCTGTGTTCATGAGCAAGGAAGAATACTTCAAATACAGGCTTCTTCCTGGCATATTTAGCTACTTTACTGTGTTTAGTTTCACAGAGAAGTTCTAGTACCCTGTCTAGCTGACTTACAAATAAAAATATTGGTTTTCCTCTGTTATAGAAGCTGTGATGTCTTATGGATAAGACTACGCCCAGTGTTATTGAAAGTCCGCAGGGTAAACTAATCTCACAGTAATACCAATGACCTTTGACCACACTCTTTTGACTTTGCTGGCCTCTCCCAAGTATAACAGAGCAAAAAGTAAATCTGCACAAAGTTGAATGTGGTTCATCTTTTGAAACATGCTTTTTCAGAGACTCTATTAGTAGGTGATTCTCTCTATGTTACAGATGAATATATAGTCATTATCTGAAAGAAAAATCTGGACAATTAAAGATATACAGCTACTCCTGAAAATCCTAGAAAGCCCAAGTTTTTGAAACATATTTTTCCATCTTCTGTCATCATGGGCTCAAAGATACACAGATGGTCTACACAAGAGCAGTAGGTCTGATCCTTGCTAGAAACATCAGAGACTGCATACTTGGTACTCAGTGCCTACATGTCTGCCTCTATCAAGAGGCTCCCAAACAGAAATACATTGCTCTCACTGGAAGCAGCTGCACAGTAGCCCATGGCATATCTAATGGATGTATATCTACCAGGAATTTTTACATGCAGGTAACAATTTAGTTTTACAACACCCATTACAACTAGCTGTCTAACTGTGCATGCACACAAGCCAACTTTTGATTTCTACCAGCATGATGAGTACGAATGTGTGTACAGCAATACTGTGGCCATGGTGAACAAGAGAAAGGAAGGAAATACCTAATGCAGATGAGAAAGGTAGAACAAATTCTCAGCAACTTCTTTCCTAAGAGTTCCGTGAATATTACCTCTTTCTTAAGTTCTCCAGTAGCAGCTGAATTTTAAAAAATAAAGATCTGCTCCAGAGAGTAGGGTGCTATTTGGGGATATCCAGAGGACCAAGGTGGATGTCCAGGATAAATGGCTAATAAGAATGGAACAGAACAGAACGGAATAGGTGTTTTTACCCTGGCAATTGACTGTGCAGGTGACTATCCGATTTATTCGGTCACTTACTTGCTGCCAGATCATCAGCTCAGGTGGCAGAAATACATGGAAAAGAAAAGGTGTGTACTGTTAAAAGCTTTCATTGCACACCTTTGGAAAGATAGTTGTTGTTGTTGTTCACTTAATAATTGTTTTGTTTCACACAAGCTGCTCAGCAATGACAGGCTATCCTATGCTTAGCTGCCTGCCACCACTGCTGATGTAGAGTCCATTTTTCCACACAGATTCTGGTGATCTTGGAGAGGTGCAGGTTTGTAGGTTGGTAATGTGGTGGCATTTACCTTGACATATGAGGCTTGGAAGTCATCACTTTCATGGGAATGACCCTCTGCAAGGAAGCAGGATCTGGAGCACTGTGGGGGTTATGGAACATCCCTGCATCTGATTCCTGGTTTCCTTCAGCTGGAAGGAGTGAAATAGAAAACAGATTAGACTATGTTATTAGAGTCAATCCTTTTATTGACTGCCTTTGAGGGGTGCTTTTCATGGCACGGTTAGCCTGAACTTCAGATGTAAATCCTTTTTTAGACATTTTTAGGCCTGAGTTATCTGGAAAACAAGCATTTGGACTAATTGAGTGGTCAAGATACATATCGTATGTAACCCGCAAAATGCTTTGAACATGAGACTGGATTGTTCACCCTTAAAAATCCTCACCAAGTGCCAAGATACATCTCATTTGTTCTGCCCTGCAAGGAGAAGCAAAACATCTATATGAAGGGGAATAAGTAGGTTTGGAGCCTCTCTCTAAGGTATGTGCCAAGAGCAGAATAAGCTCCCAGGCACCGAGGCAGCTGGCACATAGGGTTTGTACTGCAGCCCCTGTTACAGTCTTTCAAGCTTTGATGAGAATTAGTCAGAAAGGCCACCCTGGGCTGGTTTGGACATGAAGAAATTATTAACACCACCACTGGGCTACGGTGCCAACGCTGCTCACATTGCCCTGAGTGGTTCAATGGACTGAGTCAGAGCTGCTGGAGTTAGGGGGATGGGGGGAGGGTGCGGGGGGAGGGGAAGGGGCATGTAGGAGGGAGATAAAGAGGTAGTTCGTATATATTTTATTTTTTTTCTCTTTCTCTCTATGGCCTTTGCTGGATCTGTCAAACTAGAATCAAGAGGTTGCACCAGTGCTTAGCTGGACACAGCATTTTACATTGCTTGTTTCTGGATAGAACATTTTGATAGTTGCTATATAGTCATTCCTGGTTAAAACTCACAAAATATAAACCTTTTTAATATTAAATAGTTATATGCAAACTATAGTCAGCCAATTAGTTTTCTCTGCAGCTTCTGTAGTTTCCCAAGAGACTGATGCTTAAGTATCTTAATTTGTCTTTCTGACTATAGTGAAAGTGTTAAAAGTAGCTCTAATTTGTTGTTTAGTTGTCTTTGCAGTTTTCTTAGGAATCACTGGAAAGATGATCAGATGAAATGTGTTTACTTCCCCTTTATTTCCGGCAAAGAGCAATTGAAATGTCGATACTGAAGCAAAGATAAAGCTTACTTGTGTAAGTAGATGGTCTCAATTTATTGGCATACTTACACCCACACATAGAAGACATTTTGCTCTTTCTGTAACTTTGAATTAGCTGCAGTCTGTACTAATACATTGGCAAAAGCCATCTACTTACTAATAACTAATCTAATGTTTTGCTTTGGCTCAAAAGTCAGGTTTCTGCTTATTTGACATTCAAGGTTATGATGGTCATTTTCTCCCTCATCAGCTTTGGAGCAGAGACAAAGCATTGATAGCATAGGACAATGTGTGTAGTATAATGACACTGTGATTAAACAGAGCTAAAAGTTTACAGATATGATCCTGAAATTGGATAGCTGATGTAAAAAGCCAACAACCCAAGGAAGGTGTCTGTTTTAAAGTACTTCTTCCCTCTAGTGTAAAGAGGTATTTGACATGCACCACACTTAGGTGTCTCAGTTCGCTGATGGTTTCTCAAATATCTGACACAGTGGGAAAATTGGCAACCTTTTTTCTCAATACTTCGTTGCTGTTAACACCACAGAGGTGTCCATAGTCTGTATGTAATGTGGTTAAAACACTTGAGTACTGTTGAGAGCAGTGAAAGGTTCCACTTATCTGTTCCAGTCAAATATGTTGAGCTTACAGCTCATACTGTCATTACCAAGCTCAAGTAGTGCTTTGAGGACTTGATGTTAAAATTCTGCAGTAGCATTTTCCACCTCTCTAATGACCCTCATCTTCATTAAGGTACCTCTGTTCTTACCTTCATTTTCTACCCACCCAAACTTCACTTTGCCTCTGCTGTGCACCTATTGACTGCTTACAGAACCAACACATTTCAGTTATCACACCCTTCTCTATTTGTTTTTAAGGACAGTAAAAGATCGGCTAAGCGGGCAGTGCTTTTATTTGGCGGGCTGTTAGTCTTTTAACCTTTTCAAAAACACAAGTAAGGCATTGTCAGGTAAGGTGCAGACATTTCTCTACTTGCTCAAATGTATTGTCCTCATGTATCACTGCTCAAAAAGTTCCAGCAAAATATCTTATTGAGGACAGTTTACATGGCATCTTCTGTGAATAAAGGCAGAATAGCTCCTGTGTACTGCCAATCTATATAGTACAGGGGAAAAAGCTGTCACTGATGTACATTGTTTCACAGAAGTAACTTAATGTCAAGACTAAGATAAAAATAATTTTTAAATGCTAAACCATTTTTTAGCTTTTATTTAAAAATATGTAAATATTTCAAGTCATTATCAAGACAGTAAGTAGTTTAGGCCCTTTTTATCACCTATAATTTCTCCCTTGTCTTCAAGGCATGATGTTACTTTTTTGAGTTAGACTTGGTCTTACTTGAAATATTGTCAGTCCCGGTTCAAATTCAGCCTGACATCCCAAATGAAATGAGGTTAGTGGTTTCATCATAGCCTCAAGTGCACAGTAGTATGCTGAATAAACCTGCACATATAATTCTGCTAAATTTGGACTGTAAGGGGGCCCTAGCACTGAGTTACTATGGAAACAGAATTCTTCTTTTCTTTCGAAAGAAATTCCCCCTAGGTTTAGTAGTGTGAAAAAATTCCCAGTATTAGAGCTATGCAATGTTTCCCTCCATTATCCTTTTGTACCCACGCTTTCTTAACAAGAGTTTGAAGATTACTGTTTATTACTTCTTTGACTTGTCCACTTAATACTCAATCTGATCACTTAGTTTTCATGATATTTTATCTTTGCTCAAAGCTGTTTGGATAGCTGTATATATGAGTGCTGATGATTTATAGAGGACTGTGCACAGTCACAGTGCTGAGCA
The DNA here is from genome assembly GCA_013389965.1 of Todus mexicanus. Classification (NCBI taxonomy): domain Eukaryota; kingdom Metazoa; phylum Chordata; class Aves; order Coraciiformes; family Todidae; genus Todus; species Todus mexicanus. Next base: position 4,201 of record WEIS01051112.1, on the reverse strand, counting down.
GAACACAGACAGTATTTGCTCTTCAGTAGATTATGTAGACATAGCAGGAATCTCTTTCCAGCAGGCTATCACATAAAATCTGAAATCCTGGTGCTGCTCATTATATTTGTCATTCCACTCATGTCTCAGACTGAAAGATTTTATGACAGAACCCTGATAAAAGATTTACAAGATAAGAAACTGGAGTGCTTGGACAGGATGACAGTGAACAGAGAATCATGTCTTATGCAACATGGACTGAGAATTGGACAGTATAGTACTTTTTCCTGAGACTATACAAGAAATACTTTTTGAGAAGCAGGTTTAGGAGGGGCTGTGGGAAAGTTGCTTAGCAAGAGAGCTAAGGTAAGCATGAATGAAAGATCTCATGGTGCAGAGAGGTAGAAGGAAGCAAAATGGATCTGTGTGTGAAGCAAGAAATTGTGTAGGAGCAGACAGCATGAAGAAGCATTTGAGAGGACTTGAAAAGAGAGGAGAATTAGCAGTCTCTTGAAGGAGAAGCTTTGAAGATTGATTTAATGTGAGGAATAGCAGTACAGGGAAGTGTAATTATGTTTGTAAATGCACAGTTTATCAATGGATAGACTGAGCAGTTAAGGAACACTCCTTACTCATATTCCTGATAATAAAACCCATGTCTAAGTGAGGCGGAAAAAAGTGAGATTTTCCAATTTAATCATAGGTTGAACTAACCAGTCTTTTAAAAACTGTTACTACTTTAAGCATAACTTTAAATCTATGCTCAAGTATAAATACTTACTTTTTTTTTTTTCATGATCTTTCAAGCTTATCTCCTCTCCTGTAAAGCTCACTGGTGCGTATGTTTTTAAAAAGCAGTTTTGTTTAAGTAGTGAAAAAATGCTAATGAGAAGTATTGAACCTTTTTTAGTATAGACCTACTAATCTCCAACAGCAGCTGATGATCCTTGTCTCGAAAAGGCAAGTTTGTAAGGTCATGTAAAGACAAAGGAAATGAGATATACACTTACATTCCAATAACAATTTCCATTCATTCCAGTAAATACATAGCAAATTATATAAGTGACATGTGGCAAAGAGCGACATCTTTGGAAGAACATTAGAACACATACTTTTTAATGTGAAGAGCATAGAAAATCTTCTATTTTCAGTTAATATGGAACTGTAGATCCTATAGTCAGGTTCTGTGCGCTGCTGAGTGTATCTGCAATGCCCAGAGATGTCTGGTGGAAACTTATCCTTGCAGAGTGCCTGAGGGACAGAAAGCTGATAGAATTAGCTCTACCTCCAGCCATGGAAATGGCTGTGTGAGTGTACACCTGGTTGCAACAGGTCTGTGAGGTGTGAGAGAAGCTCTTTGTGTTATAGCAAGGTCCTCTTGCACCTCCTCTAGTATATTGTAAAACACCAGTAGTGAGAACTGCAATAAGCCTTTCTAATTCCTTAATGCTTGTTGAAGGTTGAATTCCTAGGCACAAAATATATACACCAGTGTCCTCTTTGTCATGGGAAACATCAGACATTGGAGGATGAGAATTGGAGTCTCACACAGAGGATTTCAATTACTTAACCAAATTATGTGTCCAGTTGAGACAGCAATCCTTACTCTTTCTGAGAACTCTGCTTGATGCTAGTCTCCACAACTAGAGGCTAACTATTGCAGCCTCTTCCTGCTTTGGCAAAGAAATGTGTTGTATAACTTGCCTCTTCTGCTCTGCCCCAGAACTTGTTGCACAGTTGTATCAGTCAAGCAGAGACATTTGGAGAGGTTTTCAAAGGTGCAACTGGTACATAGGTGTTGATTTCTTGCTTGCTAATGCTAGTGAAAGACACCTTGTTGTTGTTTGTGCTGTTTTTATAACAACAGCAAAGTCCAGGACTTTGCAGTATTTCTGATGCTACTTTGAAAATAGTTTCAAACAATATTTGGAGAGACTAAATCTACAGAGTGATATGTAGACAGTTACTGTTCCCTGGCAGTATCTCTATCACTCCTCTTCTCTTACTGATCAAAGCAGAGACTTCACATTAGGAAGGCGGTGCAGTAACCCTGGAGACTTAAGAAATTTAATTATTGTAAAAAAAGAAGGTGTTTGTGCTTAAATGATACACTACAGATAACAGACTGTCTCTGCCTATGGCAGCTCTTAGTTTTATTTTGGAAAAAGAGCAGAAGTATGTTACAGATTTTCATGTTGACAATTTATCAGATAATTGCAAGGGAATACAAGCTTTAATAAACTAATTATGCTTCTTTTGAATTTACCATTGTGGACATACTGACTGAATCCTCTTAACCAAGGTTTTTTTAACCAGAATGTGAAAAAAACATTGCAGTCATAAATTTGTGTGTGGGATTATTTTAACAATGACACTACTATGGCTGTTTGAAATACCATGTATACCAAATTGACTTTTAAAATTAATTTCAAGGATATTAAGTTTCAATAAATGCATAATTTAATTTTTATTCAAAAGAGTATTGGTGTCACCAGGAAGTACCTAACAGAAGGCTTATAGCACAGTTCTTTTAGGCTGCATGAAGTTATCAAAATGATTGGAGTGAATCAGTTGCGTGCTCACACATTTTCAACACAGTAATTTGCAAAACTTCCAGTGACACTGCTGCATTAGTAGTAATCCAAGTACTTTGTACCCTATGACTCGTTTCTCATAGCTTTTTAGAAAATCTTTGCCCTGTTGAGGCTTAGTCCTAGAAACTTTTGTGGGACAGAAAACCTTACCAAAGGTCAGCAAGAGCTGTGAATGAATAAGGAACATGTCTGGGCAGAAGTCAGTCAAAACGAGGCTAAAATCTTCATTAAGAATCCATTTCTGTGTTTCCCATGGAACGTTCTCTACTAGGTATTAGAACAGTATTGTTATTTCAGAAGTAAATACT